>JABUQX010005284.1:0-7500 GCA_015478945.1 Trachelipus rathkii | reverse complement strand
GTAAATTCATGTTCTTCAGCCCTGCTACATGTATGGTGGCGGGTCCCACAAGCTGCGGAAAAACCTTTCTGCTGTTAAACATATTAAAGGATGGTGGAATTTTTGAGCATACACCTGTGAAAATAATCTGGTGCTATAGTGTATTCCAGGAGAAGTTTAATGAGTATAATAATATAGTAGAATTCCATGAAGGGATATACGATATTAAATCATTGGAAAATGTACAAGGTCATAAAGTTATAGTACTGGACGACATGTTGCACAAGTTAAACGAAGATATAGCTGAGACGTTTACGGTGTATTCCCATCATTTAAATATATCTGTATTTTTCATTACACAGAACATTTTTCATCAAAGCAAGCACATGAGGACTGTTTCTTTAAACACTCAGTATCTGATTCTGTTTGGACAAAGAAGAGATATGAGCCAGGTCAATGTTCTAGGGTCGCAGATGTTTCCGCTAGCAAGAAAAGAGTTCTTGAAAGTATATAAAGAAGTTACTTCGGATCCATACGGATACTTGCTGTGTGAGCTTCATCCTAGGAACACGCATAGAGTTCTGCTCCGCACCAACATTCTACCGCATGAGATAGAAACTGTGTACATTCCTGCAAAATGAGTAGTTTAGTTGTAAAGTATTTACCTCTTATAAAAAGATTTAAAAAGCTGAAACCGGCTGAAAAGCGTAAAATAATCTGTGATGATGAGAAGTTCGTCCAGTGTGTATGCGAGCTCTGCTTGAATCTTATAAAGGGTAATGTTCCTTTAAACAGACCTCAGAAGGTAAAGCTGCGTCGACATAGAAACACCATTAAAAAACTCTCCCGTAACATAAAGCAACTGAAAAATAAAAAGAAGGTGCTGCAGAAGGGGGGTGGTGTTTTCCTTCCTCTACTTTTCTCAGTAATTGCTCCTCTGATTACCAAGTGGATTTCTTCATAATGAAGAAGGTTGCTGTATTACCGTTTAACGAATATGAGAAAATGAAGTGTAATACTACTTCATCGATGCAGAATCCCCATACTCAGCCTACCCAATCACAGCCTTACGCAGTACAGTCCTCACTGCAAATTCAACCATCACATCAACACCATTTCTCTCGAGAGAACCAACAACCTTTGATTACCGGACAAATTCATCAGCAAACTCTACCTTACAGTTTGTTAGACCCTAAAGTTGAACAGATAAACAACTACGAGAAAGAGGTGTATCGGATATTAAATTCAGACATTAACATACATGAGAAGCGTATCTTATACCAAGATGCAATGCAGAAATTATTAAGCCTCAAGGATCTGCATCTAAAGGGCCCACTAATTAAGTCTGACGTGGAGGAAACAATTTTGCCACAAGAAGTAAAACCTGAGGTGAAGTACGAAGACAACTTAAGAAATATCCTAGAGGAGAGCTTGCCAAACAGGTCTCGCAAATCAGGACTAACTCTCTATAATATTTTAAAAGAACAAATAACTTGGAATGAGCTAGGTCAAATCATTATTGATGATGAGGTAGTTAAAGGATCAAACATTGTGGATTTAATAGCTGATCTCTCGCGCGACTGGAAGAAAGGGGCTGTAACAGGGTGGCCAGCTATCAGACAGGAGCTTCAGACTATGCAGATTAGCAGACTTGGATGATATTCCTAAAACGCCAAGGCCTGATTCTAGTCCTTCAGGCATGTCCTACGCTTCAGATAAATTCAAACGTGTGGTTAAAGGAAGAGTAAGAAAAGCCCCACACCCTAATCTTAAATGGATTAATTCATAGTTACGTTATGATGTTATTAATATTATTAATTCAATATATATATATATATATATATATATATATATATATATTTTATATATATATATATATATATATATATATATATATATATATATATATATATATATATATATATATATATATATATATATATATATATAATTTGTTCATTGTTCTAATTTGCTTACTTGTGGATAAATAAATAAATTCATCATATTAAACACTATGTTTTATATTTCCTTTTACCGTATATTTCCTTTTACCGTATATATATATATATATATATATATATATAGAGAGTATATAAGAGAAAGAGTATATATATATATATATATATATATATATATATATATATATATATATATATATATATATATATATATATATATATATATATATATAAATTTTTTTATTTATGTCAGTATACACCATGGAGGCTAAGGAGGTGGTTGATAAGTATTATTACGATGTGAAGGAGCCTAATAGCTACGGTGGATTCACAAGGTTTGCCTCGAGGTTTCCGGACATTGGCCGGAAAGAGTTGAAAGCATATCTAGAAGGTGAGGAGGCTTTCACTCTACATAAACCTGTTCGCAGAAAATTTCCTACCCGGAAAACCATAGCCCCCTGTCTCGATAGCGTATGGCAGCTGGATTTATCCGAAATGGTTAAATACAGCTCGTACAACGATGGATATCAATACATACTTTTCACCATTGATGTGTATTCTAGATATTTATGGTTAAAACCTTTAAAAGATAAAAAGTCAGGTACTGTATCTGACGCATTGAGAGAAATTATAGAGGGTGACAGGCGATGGCCAAGAATGCTGTGGACTGACCAAGGCAGTGAGTTTCTAGGTCGTGAATTTCAAGAATTAGTTAAAGAGCACGACATGGGGTATTACAATACATTCTCAGTGAATAAAGCAGCTATAGTTGAAAGAGTACAGCGTACTATCAAGGAGAAAATGCACCGGTACTTTACCCGCATGAACACTTTTAAGTATATTGACATACTACAAGACCTTGCTCATTCTTATAATAGATCGTTCCATAGAACTATAAAATCTACCCCTCTAGAAATGTCGAAAATAAAGCCTACGATGGTGGATCATTCACAACGAAGAGTTAGGAAAATAAAGGATAATTCGGGTGTATGCAGGATTATGTACGAGTTCCACAGGCTGAAAGGTTTAGGAAAGGCTATGAGTCAGGGTGGTCTACAGAGGTTTTCAAAGTTCACAATATTCGAGACTTCCCTTATGACGGCTTAAAATTATATTATTTGGAGGATTTATACGGTGAAAAGATAAAAGGCGGTTTTTATAAACAGGAAATACAAAAAATACGCTTCAATCCTGAAAGTAATGTATATAAAATTGAAAAGATATTAGGTTCGAAAGGAAAGGGTCGAAATAAACAGTACTTGGTTAAATGGGTAGGATATCCTGACAAGTTTAACTCGTATATAAAAGCAAGTGAAATTAAGAATCATTAATCAGTATTCATTGGTGACCATGGCGATCACTTCTATTTAACTCTGCCTTCATCGGCTTCGATGAATCTACATCCTGATAATAAACTCTCAGACTTCACGACAGAGTTACTGAACCCTATTGACATTGAAAGAGACGTTTATGAAGTCGGGCTGTGTGAAGTGATATTAAATACAGATGTGGAAAATGTTCCGCATAATCTTTTTTGGATGCATGTTTACAGAAGTGTAGATTGTGTTGAAACTATATTGGATGTGAAGAACACAGGTGCTTTAAACCGCGTCACTATGGGAACAAGAGAATACTTTTATGAAAGAATTGTAATGAGGAAATCCTATTTTAAGTCAGTTCCTGCAATGTTCAGTTATTTAAATACGCTTCTAGCGACTAGTAATATGTGTAGAGATCTAATTTACAACACAGATATTCATCCCTCTGATGATGAAGTATTAATTACTTTGAGATCAACGGCAGGCATTAACCTTAGAGATATTGACGTGTTTTTCCTCAGGAGATCGTCATGGCAACGGAAACACGTTCATGAACGTGAAGGTTGGTTAGATGTCCTCCATGATGTACCTACTATGCTGAAAAGGGTCATGAAAACAGTGGAAAACGAACATATAACCAAGGAAGAATTAATCGACGAGCAAGACAGGGTGTTACATTATACTTGCATCACCTGCTCCTCTGTTAAGGGTAGTTTATTTCCCTGAAGAGAGCAAGGTAATAACATTCCCAAATGTCCACTATCTCTCACTGAACAGGTCATTGATCGGGTCTATAAGAGTGCATATAAAGGACGTGGAAGGACGGCCATACCCATTTACAAGTGGGACATTGATGTGTAAAGTACACATTAGAAAGAAACGTCCCCATCAGCTATAAAATGATGGAACATTTTTTAACCAGAATTGAAAATCTCATCTATATGCTACTCGATTTCATTCAAGAAATAGATGCCTCTGCAGACTATATAAGGGACATAATCAATTGCATTTTTTCATTCATTGATGCACTCTTACAGTGTAAAGACAGTATAGGGAAGAAGCTCCAGTCACCTTAGTAATAAGTATGGAAAGAGTATTCATTGGCTCGAGATCACAAAGAGGATACGGTCTTGGAGGATTTTTCACTAAGTTACTGCGAAGCGCCATCCCCGTATTTAGAAGAGGGGGTGAATATCTAGGTAAAAAAAAGGCCTGCATACGATGCAAGATATAGCGACAGGAGCCAACCCTCGTGCTTCATTAAAAAGGCGGATTGCCGAGGTTTCCGACGAGATGCTCGATGACGTTAAACGCAAAATAAGACGAAAAATGACAGGGCAGGGCCGGGCTAGAGTTAAAGGACGCCGGACCACCACAAATAGGAAAAAGCCTAAGACGGTAAGAAATCACAGTACGGAAAAACCCTAAGGTTAAAGGGTAAATCTACAAAACGTATTGATGTATTTACCATTTAACTACTAAATGGTATCTTTAACTACAACTTTCGGCTAACATGTATATAAGTGGAGCACCTATGAAGCTTTGTTCATTATTCGGCCTAGCACCGCACCGACAAGATGCATTTCCTTCACCCTGCTAGTCGACTGCTGCAAGAGTGAATTGGATCTCTTCTCGATGAATCCTACTCAGATTAGCGTGAGCGACAGCAACTTCATCAGCGTTAATCCCACACATTCGATCACCAGCACTGACGTTCCTTTAGAGTTCAATATCCCAGGCACCTCAGACCAATATCTAGATCCATCTAATGTATTTCTATATTTTAAAACGAAATTGACAAACCCTGATGGTACAGACCTTCCTACAGGTGACGACCACATAGTGTATACAGAGTCGAACTTCCTATACACTTGTTTTAACCAGATTGATGTTTACCTCAATGAAACTTCGCTCGGCACTTCAGCAGCTAGTTATCCTTATAGAAGCTACATAGAACATCTACTGAACTTTTCTGATGATGCTAAGCAGTCTCATCTTCAATCATGTGGTTTTTACAGCTTCAAAGATGAGGCTACACATGTAGCTAAAGCGGCTGAAGTCATAAATAACACTTACGAATTCTACGGACGATTAAATGGCGATATATTCTCTCAGGAAAGACTTATTCTGCCATCTGTAGATGCTAGAATCCGCTTATCCCGTTCAAGTCCGAAATTTGCACTTAAAATAAAAAGTAATCCTAATGCTACAACTCCATGTCCTGAGCCTATCTTCAAACTGCTAGAGGCTTTTCTCTATGTTAGAAAGGTGAAGTTATTTCCCCAAAGGCATTTGGAAATTGAGAAGTCGCTTTTAACAACCACAGCCAAGTACCCAATCAGAAGAGTAGAAACCAAAGTATTTAACTTCACTCACGGTCTATCAAGCATCAGTATTCCAAACATTGTTAACGGAAATCTACCTCAAAAAGTAATAGCTGGAATTGTAGAACACGAGGCATATTCAGGACATTATAAAAAATCACCATATAAATTCGCCCCTTTCAACCTTAGGGGTGTCAGTTTACATGTGAATGGTCAGCCATACGGACGTGATTATGAAATGTCGTATAATGGGGTACAATCTCTATGTTCGCGACCTTTCCACGATCTAATAGCCAACACTGTTTCATGTGGTGATAGCGGTACGGGTATGAATCTTGAAGAATACGCGACGAATAGTAATTTATACGCCTTTGATCTCAGCGCAGATCTTTCAGCTTGTAACGCAAGTCATTTAAACATTCTGAGAAAGGGAACATTAGGCCTCAATCTTTCATTTAGTGGGAGTCTGCAGACATCCATTACCGTCATCGTTTATCTGGAACACCCTCAGCTTATTGAAATTGACAGAGCCCGTAATGTGCTTTTGAATTACTAAAGATGAATGAAGAAGAAATAAAAGCTATGTTTAAAAACGAACCTCGATTTTTAGGGGTGTTCGCTATTAATGAAGTAGATTCTGTGAGGTTGAAGAAGGATAGCGGCTTCGTGTTCAACACTTCACATCGAGATGTGACATCGTCGGGACACTGGATTTCCATCTACAAGGAGAAGAACGGAGATGTGCACCTGATTGATTCTTTAAACTTGAAATTTATTCTGGATAATCATTACATCATTTCCTTTTTAAAATGTAACAATATCCAACCATCGTTCTCTGCTTTATGTGGATTTTATTGTATTTATTTCATCAAGTGTTTTTTAAACGATATCTGTGTCAATGATTTTGTAAATATTTTCGATGCTAAAAATTTATATGTCAATGATTATTTAGTTTCCGAATACATGATGAAAGCTTTAAAATAAAAACGTATTTTACTATCCTTTTTCCTTATATATATATATATATATATATATATATATATATATATATATATATATATATATATATATATATATATATATATATATATTTATAAAAACCACAAAAAGCTTTTGATAAATGGTTAAGGCTCATGAAAATTCACGTTTATGACGTTACTAGTTTAAAGGTGGAGGGTTAGACTGTTTCTGTTGAAGGCATCAGTAACGCTGAGGAAGTTGTAGTGATAACAGCTCTGGTCATTATAACGCGTTTTAAAAAGACGGCAACTATGGGTGTTATTTCGTATATTCAAAAGTGCTGGTTCATTTTAAAATCTTGGTATACATGTGTCAGTCACACATCGGATTTTTCAGCTAGACATCCTTACACACCTCGTGATCCCACAAGAACACGTGTTATATATGCAGCAGATGACGCCTACGGCCATAGAATGCGAGCTTCAGCTGCTGCGAGGGAGGGATGTGAAACTGCGTACTTCGATGAAGTGTAATGGAGGTGTTTCAATAATGGATGGGCAAATAGAGAAAATAGTCGAGATAAATAGCATGCTTAAAACATATACAGTCAGCGTAGAACGATTTAGAATACAGATCCCTCTTCCTATACTTATAAAACTATCAGCTAAGATACGCCTTTTGTGACCGATCAAGATCTTGAGGGCTGTGCAAGAACGAAGCTGGTTAACTATATAATATCCATTATAAGAACAGAAGTTTCTGGAGAATTTACAATATTCGGGACGTTTGTAAGATGATATGTATATATACAGCATATATATATATATATATATATATATATATATAGGTTATATATATATATATATAGGTTATATAGTAGTATATATATATATATATTTATCTATTATACCAGATATATATATATAGCAGTATATATATATATATATATATATGTTATAT
>JABUQX010005283.1:22500-28261 GCA_015478945.1 Trachelipus rathkii | reverse complement strand
GCAAATCTGTATTCTCCTCCTCATATCACTTGATGGTTCTGTGCTAATACTCCAACTGAAAAGGCCAATCTTTTTGGGCCTCCTATTTTCTCTACTCAACCACGACGATTCATGTCATTCCTCTCTTCTCTTCCTCCTTCTCCGGCTTAGTGTCCTACAGGTTGAATTACATTATAGGTGCATGGCGCTCCTGAAATCTTGAACGTAAGGAAGGCGGGTGCGCCCCGGATGGCATTTCTCTCCCGAGTTTGAGGAGGTGCTTCAGTGCTGACGGGACGCCCTCGCTTCAACATTTTCTCTATGTCTCAATAATAGCACTTTCCCTCGTATTGGAAAGCACGCTTATTGTTCAAGCTATTCCGAAAAAATGAAGAGGAAGCCCGCTCTATCTTTCAAACTTATCGCCCTATAGCTCCTCACTTGTATTCTATCTAAGATCTTTGAAACCATTCTCAACTCTCACTTCTTAGATCATCTGGAATCTCATTCCCTTCTTTGCGATCGCCAGTACGGCTTTCGGCGCTCAAGGTCTACTGGCGATATACTTTCCTTTTTAACGGATTTATGGTTTTCCGCCCTTAGGAACTACGGGGAGACTTGCGTGGTGGCGCTTGACATATCCAAGGCATTTGACCGGGTATGGCACGCGTCACTGCTCTCCAAGCTCCCCTCCTTTGGGTTTCCTCCTTCTCTTTGCTTACTTATGTCTAGCTTTCTTTCAAATCGCTCAATATCGGCTGCTGTTGATGGGGCGACTTCTTCTTTTTCTGTCAATAGTGGTGTTCCTCAGGGTTCTGTCTTATCTCCTACTTTATTCCTACTTTTCATTAATGATCTTCTCACCTGCACATCTAACTCTATCCACTCATATGCCAATGAATCAATCCTTCATTCTTCAACTCATTTCAATTCTGCTCCCTCTTTTACTTCTAGAATTGCCTCTCGTCTTAATATTTCCGACTCTATTCTCGCTGATCTGGATAGAATTTCCTAGTGGGGTCGTCTGAATCTTGTGAAATTCGATTCGTTAAACTACAAATCTCCGTCTCTAAGACACCTTCTAATTCTCCTATCTCTTTCGACGGTTCTCTCGTCTCTCCTGTTGACAATATAAACATCCTTGAGCCTTAACATAAACAAAAAAATGTCTTGGAAACCTCACATCACAACGGTTGCTAGGGCGGCCTCAAAGAAACTGGGAGTTTTGTTTAAACTGCGGGACTTTTTTTCTCTTCTCAGTTATTCCAGCTATACAAGGGTCTCATCCGCCCTTGTAAGGGGTACTGTTCTCATATCTGGGGGGGGGGGGCCTGGTTTCACCCGGATTTTAGATAGGGTCAAGTTAAAGTCAAAAGCTTATAAACTTGCTCTGACTTCCAGTTCACTTGACCTCTATGTTTGCAGCGCGATGTGTTGTGCTTTATCTTCATTTTCTATAGTACCGCAGCGGAAAAGTGCCGAGTGAACCTTACCACTCGCGTACCAGATCTTTTAGGACGCCCTCGTAGCACAAAGGGTGCTGTGTCTGCACATGAGTATTGTGTTGATATTAGTAACTCCAGGCTAGTTCGCTGCGGTGCTTTCTTTCTTTCCTGCCACCTCAGTTCTGTGGAATTCTCTTCCATCTTCTGTTCCTGCTGAATTAAATCTCCCTCACTTTAAAGCTGCGCCTGTGCTAATCTGCGTAATTTGCGTTAGATGTGAACTTTTGTAGTGTACAACACCCCTTCTGAATAAGGCTCTCTCGTCGTGAGTGGTTGGTGTCAACTGTAATATAATATATATATATAGTAAACATTTTATATATATATATATATCATATATATATATATATATATATATATATATATATTATATATATATATATATATATATATATATATATATATATATATATATATAGAGAGAGAGAGAGAGAGAGAGAGAGAGAGAGAGAGAGAGAGAGAGAGAGAGAGAGAGAGAGCCAAGATGGTAATGAATAACAGGAAAACTTCTATGTATTAATGCGGTTCTTAATGTATTTACACATTTAAATAAGAATGAAGTGAACACTATTTAATTCTTCCTTATTATAAAATTTTGTTAAAATTTATTAAAATAATAGAAATTTTTAAATATACTTTTTCAATTAATCGTAATCGTCATCGTCAAAATTTACTATAATTGTCAGCGTCGTCGTCATCGTCAAAAATTCTTAATCGTCCCATCAGCTAATAAAAGGTTCTAATAAGGAATTCCTTAAGCTAGCTGAAACCCCACAAGAATGGGATCCGACGTGGTGAAACCACTTCTAGAATGCATTTAAATAGCATAACCAAGGAGCTTGCTCGCGTGACAAAAAAAAAAAAAGATTCACAGAAGTTGAAGCCGCCTTATCAGCAACCCCTGGCAACAGCACTGATAGTGAAGATGGTGGCTTCAGCAAATAAACCTACCTGAAGATGAAGGAGGATGTTGAAACATGGATATATAATATATATATTATATATATAATATATATAATATATATGAAATATATATATATATATATAATATATATTACATATATTATATTTATAATATAATTTATATATAATATATATATATATTCAGATATAATATATATATATATATATATTATATATATATAATATATTATATATATATATATATATATATATATATATATATATATATATATATATATATATATATATATATATATATATATATATATTATATATATATATATATATATATATATATATTCATGGCCGAAATTGCATTGACATCTCATTCACCTTCAAAGGAATCACACCAAGGAACCTCATCGAAAAAAACTGAAGAGACATTCATCAAGGAGCAAAGATAATTTAAATTTGCAATCTGTGAAAGAGGAGATGAGGCTCTACGAAAACATGGAGATGCTGCCTACAGAAGAGAATCCTTTCATGTGGTGGCATAAAAATGGGCCAAGGTTTCCATTATTATCAGTGCTTGCAAGCAAATAATTATCAGCCCCTCCCTCATCAGTCGAGAGCGAGCGTATTTTTAGTGTAGGTGGGAATGTAAACACCCCAAAAAGGAACAGGCTCTCGCCAGATACTAGTGAAAGCTTAATGTTTTTGCATCACAATTTGAGAATTTTTGAATTTAAGTATTGAATGATATCTATCTTTTATCTTAAAATTATTATGTCATGTTTGAATAATAGCGTTTTTTTATTTTGTCTTTCCAGCTAATTAAATGAGGTCTCTTCTTTCATAATTTTTATTCTTTATATTGTAGCTAGTTAAAGAATCTAATTTAAATTGAATCCTGTTTAAAAACATAAAGCTATGTAGCTAACTTGTTATACCTACTGGAAGATCGAAATGGAATATTTTTTGAATAAACACGAACATAAAAAAGTTATTAATATTATATTTGCATTTATTATTCCTTAAAGATACTATTTTAATTTATAAAATAAATATATTTGAGCACAACCAAATATGAAATAAATGACTAAGTATTTGTTGTACATGGAATTCAATCCTGAGTTGCCTAGCAGTACACAAATGTTCTATCTTATTACTGTGTATTTATTACATTAATTAAAGTATCGGTACCTAAAAAAATAGAGTATCGTATGGCCTCTTTTCTGTATCGGTAACATCTCTATATATATAATATAGTATTATATTTCTTAAAGATATACATTCTCGAAAAAAAGATGGAAATATACACATTGGAGCTATTATAAAAATAATAGAGATATTTTATTTCTTATATTATGTATATTTAAATATATATATATATATATATATATATATATATATATATATATATATATATATATATATATATATATATATATATATATATATATATATATATATATATATATATATATATATATAACATATATATATATATATATATATATATATATATATATATATATATATATATATATATATATATATATATATATATATATATATATATATATATATATTTTTATAAATATATATATATATATATATATATATATATATATATATATATATATATATATATATATATATATTCTTCACACCTTTTCTCAATAAAAAAAAATAGTCGCTGGAATTGTACAGTTACAACAATTTTAGCTTTTCTTGTGATTTACAAAATTAAAGATATCGTACTGTGTTATTAAAGTACTGCATGCAAAAGTGTTTATAGGGTAGTTTGGAAAATAGATAGCGGGAGTATGTTCCAGACTTTACCAGTGGAGTACATGCAAGATTGAGCATAGCTGTTAAGTCCGAGGTCAGAGAGAGCATAGAGAAATATGAGACTGTGTAGAAAGGTGTGTCGCAAGAACCCTTCTCAATGGAGGAGGTATGTGATTGAAGAGTTCAGAAGAGCAGTGTCCGTTATAATAATGATGAAATAAAGAGAGTAACGCAACAATTCGCTTGATAAGACGAAAAGCCCTAGACTCAACCATTTGAAGAGGAGCAGTGTGAGTGGAATCACTCCAGATGCGTGAGGCATACTCTATACAGGGGCGAACGACCCCCCTATAAATATCAAACTGAGGTGGCGTGAAGAAATTCTGAATGTGCCTCAGAACACCCAACCTTTTAGAAGCTTGTTTATAAAGAGAAGTAATATGAATCTTCCAATTAAGGACACGAAAAAAATAAACACCAAGAATATTAAGGACAGACGAAGGTTTGAGTTATGTGTTTTCAAAGAAGATGTTATTAGCCGTGTGAAAGATTATATGGAGTGGAAAGATGGAGGGGCTGAGCTTTTGAGTAATTGAAAACAACCTTGTTATCAATTCCTCAAAGAAATTCGAGAAAGATCAGATGCTAGTTGATCCAAGGGTGCCCTTCTAGCGTGAGCTAATTGCTTGTGGAAAGGTCCATTCTATTCGACTGTTGATGGTATGAAGCTGAAGTCTTCGGCATAGGAGTGAATGCGTGATGAAGCAATAGAGAGAAGTCTTTTATGAAAAGTAGAAAGAGTTAGGGATAAAACACACGAGCAACACCACTATTTATAGATTTAAAGGATGAGTGATGGCATTCACCAAAATACTGAAGGAAAGAGGGCCAAGAGACAGAAAGACTAGAAAGAAGAGCGCTTCTTACGAAAGCTGCATTGGCAAGCAGAGAAAAGATTAGAAGAATTGAGATGTTTTCAAACCTTCCTGCTAGGATAGATTCGAAAACTATAGAAAAAACAGAAGTTAGAGAGATTTGGCGATAGTTGGAGGGTTGAGATTGATTCCCTTTTTTGTTTTATACAGGAGCACCCTTCCAGCAAGAAAAAAAGGCCAAAGTAGAAAGAAAGAGACGGAATAATTTAACAAGGCAAAGTGCAAGCTTGAAAGCACAAGTTTTGAGAACTATCGGAGGAATACCATTAGAACCGTAAGCTTTCTTGGTTCTAAGCTCTGAAAAAACAGAAATAACACCTTTTGAAGAAATTACAATATTAGCATAAGTATTTTGGAGGGAGGTGGAGAAGAAGGAATAGCAATGGAATTGTCTGAGGTGGAATTAGAAGGAAAGGTTTGAGCAGAGTTCAGCTTTAATGGAAGGTTAAACGGCAGTTATGCAGACGGAAAATACTAAAAAAGGGCAAGAGGAAGAAGCAAAGTTAAGAGTTAACATTTTTTGAAAAATGTCAGAAAGAACGTGAGGAAGAGGAGCCAGTAAGATTATTGCATTTTCTACTGAGAAAAGAATTTTTAGTGTCATGGAGAATAGATTTTGCACGATTTTGGGATGAAATATAAGTT
>JABUQX010005283.1:15000-17500 GCA_015478945.1 Trachelipus rathkii | reverse complement strand
GAAACGGACAATATGTCGGCTGGGTAAGGAACTGACCCAGTATCAACAGGGGAAAGGAAAGTGCTGAGTGGCAAATAAACGGTTCCAATATTGTCTGAGTAAGAAATGAACATTAGTTGAAACGGAAATTCCTTTGTTTCACCCAAGAAAGTAGTGAATAATTTCAAGGTCAGATGGTGTCCAAATAATTAAAAGCAGAAAGACAAAATTTTTCCAAGGGCTAAGCTCTAGAACGATTTTTTTACTTCCAGAGTTAATATCGGAAGTATAAATGCAGAGCTTACCCTGGCATTATAATAGCGCGTTAACTAAAGTTTCGATCTTTTTTGTAAGTCCTGCTTCTCGAATAGGAAAATACATGTGATGTGTGAACTTTTTATATTACATGTGTAGAGAAATTTATTTGTATATATATATATATATATATATATATATATATATATATATATATATATATATATATATATATATATATATATATATATATATATATATATATATATATGGCAGGACAACTATCTTTTCTTTGATTTTTTAATGGCTTAAAATACGTCGCAAAAATTTACATTTAAAGCATTTTTGAACTAAAAATTTTGGATTTTGAAATGTTTTCTAATTAAATTAAATAAATAAATAAAGAAATAAATAAATAAATAAAGAAAGAAAGAAAGAAAGAAAGAAAGAAAGAAAGAAAGAAAGACATAAGTGAATAATTATATAAATAAATAAATGAATAACTAAAAAGTGAGAAAATAAAAAAAAAATAAAAATTATAGACTAAAAAAAATAAAAAAGGAAAAAAAAAATAAAACTTAAAAGAAATAAAAATTTACTCTATTATTATTTTCCTCTTACCACCTTTAACCTCTTTTTATTATTATTTTTTTTTATTTTTAAGAAATTTGTAATAAAAATTCGCGTCACGAAAATCGATTTAATTATTTATTTTAAAGTTTGAAAGAAATTAAATTCCTTTCTAATGATTTTATAAATTAAATCCTTAATTTGTTACATTTCACTTAATTACTTGAGTAATTAAGGAAGATATTGAGATTGAAAAAGAGAAAGAAAATTAAAAGGAAAATAAATAAAAACAGAAATATATATATATATATATATATACGTGGTTATATATATATATATATATATAGCAGTAGCAAAGAGCAGTGGTATAGAGCATATATATATATTATTGTTATTACATATTATTAAGCATTGGTTGTTGATATATTGGCTGTTGTTATTTATATTATTCATATTATGTATATTGGCTACATACAGCTACATATTGTTGGTTATTAATATGCTGGCGTTGGTTAAGGTTGGTTAAGGTTGGTTGCATTAATACAGCAAAGGCTACTATGGTATATTAAGGCTATTGGTATATATATTTCTTATATTAGCTACATGGCTATTACTACATATTGTTATTAAAGAAGAAGTTATACAGCAATATTATTATGGCTATGCTGGGTTGCTGAATAGTATTACATACATACATACTACAAAGACATGCTACTATTGGTTATGCTATATTATATTATACATACAGTTATAGCATATATAGTTACATATATAAGGTTGGTTATATTATAGTTACGTATATATATATATAAATATATATATATTATATATATATATTATATATTATATACATATATATATATTTATTATTATATGTCATATATTATTATATATATATATATATATATTATATATATATATATATTAGTTATTATATATTATATATACATACATATTACATATATATATATATGTATTGTTGTTATTATTATATTATACATGTATATGTATATTACATATACATATACATATACATACATTTATAAATATATATATATATATAGAGTATATAAATATATATATATATATGAGCATAGTGTTAGTGTATATATATATACATATAAGGTTGGTTATAAAGAAGAAGAGCAAAGAAGAAATAGCAGCGTTATATATATAGCGTTATAGTATATATATATGGTAGCAGTAGAGGTATATATATATATATATAAGTATATATATAATATATATTATCTCTCATCTACCTCCCAAATTATTGATGTTGAGGCGGTGAGGTGCGTAATACACAGACCGGAACGAGCAGTAGAAGCATGACGTGTGTAGGTCGAAGAAAAGGTCTCTTTACCGTCCCTTTATACTCCTTAAGTGAAAAATCTCGTCGCAGCCGTAGAAAAATCCAATTAACTAGACTGTGAGGGACCCTCACCGTGGTATTTCGTCAATATGGGGTTACCACCATGGCAAAGCCCAGCCAACTATACCGCCTAAGAAAACCCCTTTAGACATTCACTTCATTATGCACCTTCTTTCCTCGCCTCTACCAAACGCAGCAATATTCTCTCTATTATTTGAGTCATTCCTTTACTGACTCAATCCACTTTCCTTCTATCTCCCAGCCGATCGATCCCCAGCATCGCCAACATTTGCCATCCAAAGCAACTAACTGTGACTAATATCT
>JABUQX010005283.1:0-10000 GCA_015478945.1 Trachelipus rathkii | reverse complement strand
TAATAATAATAATAATAATAATAATAATAATAATAATAATAATAATAATAATAATAATAACTTTATAAAACAATTGCAAAGGACAAATGTATAACGGGATGGATCGTTTATCTTCAGACACGCACATGAAAATTTTTCTAATGAACAAAACAAAAATAAATAGTTCATTATATATATATATATATATATATATATATATATATATATGTATATATAAGTTATAGTGCTTGAATCTGAGATGTAACGCTAAGAAGAGCAGCGGAGTTATATTAAGTTATATATAAGGTTATTATATATATATATATGAGCATATATAGTATATATATATATATATATATATATATATATATATATATATTTTTTTTTTTCTCGCCCCCTGGCCACCCTCCCTTCAGAGTGGCCACACCTCGGTAAGATACCCCGCCGCCCAGTCGGACTCCTTCAAAGATCGTTCAGATTTATGATGTCCCAGATTGTTCTGGGACGATTGTTACCAGGACACTGTAGAAGGAAATGAGATACAGTTTCCGGTTCATGGTTGCATTTGGTGTAGATATTTGATGTGGTTTGGTTAAGTTTAAACCTATATTTGTAGTATTGCAGGTTTGGGTAGTGGCCGCATCTTAGTTTTCCAAAGATGATTGGACTCTTACAGGAAAAGAGTCGATTCAGATGCAATTTCTGGTGAATGTTAATTTAGTATATTGTTTAGTTGTCGGTTTCTTAAATAATTTTCAGTTAGATGTGTACGCATTTGTTTGGTGTAAGTGGTGTTGCCTTGTGGGAGCCGGATGTTGTTTAGGTTTTATTTGTATAATATGGCTGCGGAAGAAGGTGGTTGTTTTAACCTGTGGTTAGTAGGATTGGAAAGTGCAGTGTGGCATGGGTGTTGAGATGTTTGTGTTTTAGCGTAGAACTGTGTGCCTATCATTTCTAAATGTTTATCTATGGGTAATATTTTTGTTTCTTTGTGTGTGTTGTTATGGAGTTGTAGTTGTGAATCCTGTTATAATTCTGAGTGTCTTGTTTTGGGTGGTTTGAAGTTTTCTCATGTTTCTCTTGGTTAATAATGGGTGCCACATAGGTGACGAGTAATTTAGTGTTGGACGGATGTACTGTTTGTAGATGGTAATGGAACATCTGTTTATACATATTATACAAAATAGTTGTGGCTTTTAGCATCCTTAATTTCCATTTGTCATTTATGTTTGTCAATTGCTTGAACGTTCGCACAACTAGTGCCACCCAAGAATTAGCATTTGGCTTTGAAGTAATATAATATTACAAATTCAGGGTTATGCAAACCGGTCAATCATCTCATTGTAATTAATGTGATAGATGATTTATTAGGTGATGCAGACATTCTGTTGTCAGTTAGCCAAGTTTGAATTTGGTTGATGTAGTGCTGGATCAGAAGAATTTATGCGTTTTAGCTTCTGGTGTGAGGTGGCTATGGTGATGCCATCTTCGTAGTTATTATATTTGTGTAGTGTTTGTGGTTTTGCAGGTCGGCTGTGAAAGTTGAATGTTAGGGATAGTTTTGCCCTTGAGGTTCGCTTTTTGATATTTACTGTAATGTGATATCTTCTGTTGTTGAACTGTGTTTGGGCTGCTCTCCGGATAAGGAAGTTAGGTAACCATTTCTTTAAATTAGTGGGGATATTTGATTTTATTATTTTGTGAATTAGATTGTTGTCTCGGGACTGTATCAAAGGCTTTGTTTATGTCGATTGCTATAAGTAGTGTTTTGTTTGAGGGCCTGAGATTTAAGCTAATTATTATTGGTCGAATGGTGTTTGTGAGAGTAGTTGTGGTTGAGTGATTTGCTGGAAGCCGTGCTTGAAAAGTTTGTTTGGGGATGTGTGGTTTCATTATGTTAAGTATGAGCTTTTCTAGGAGTTTCCACAGTGTGAATAGTAGTGAGATTGGACGATAGGAAGAGGAGCTTGAGGGATCTTTTCCTGGTTTTAGTTTTGGAATAATAATTGTTCTTTTCCAGATGTAGGGAATGAAATTTAGTTTAATGGAACAGTTGTAAATGTGTGCTAAATAGGTTAGTGCGGTATTACCTAAATGTTTAAGGTGTATATTTGAGATGTTGTCAGATCTGGTAGATGGTGAGTTTAAATATATATATAAATATATATATATATATATATATATATATATATACATAGTATATATATATATAATATATATATATATATATATATATATATATATATATATATATATATATAACTTCCTCCTTTTGATGGACATAAGGTTAGCCCACTTTATTTCCCTTTCAATGAACACACGAAGAAAGATCCCTGTTACACGGTCTGACAGACATACGACAGATACTGCTGCATGAAAAAGCCTGTCTTTCTAAAAAAATTTTCAATAGTAAAAATCTCAAGGTCCCAATGTACTCATTTACTTCTTGAGGAGAAGAAGCTAAGCTACGAGAGAATAGCATCGACATTTTCTCCCCCCCCCTCACCAGTCTGAGCCAGGCAGGGCTTCATATATATATATATATATATATATATATATATATATATATATATATATATATATATAGAAGATATGGTTATATATGTAGAAACATAAATATATTTTTTTGTGTATATTAGTATATATATATATATATATATATATATATATATATATATTATAGTTATTACATTTATATATATATATAAAGAAGAGGTAGTTAGCATATTGGCGCAGCATACTATATTACAGCAGCATGTTGTTGCTACATATAAGGCTATTGGCTATATGGTTGGTTAAGGCTGTTGGAGCAGCAGTTATGTTGCTGCAGCAAGATAAGCTGCTAGTTGGCTATATAAGTATATATATATACTATATATCGATCCAGGTTAGGGCTATGTTTGCAGCAACAAAGTTTTAATTTGTTGTATATACAGATTTCCTCTAACGAACTCCACAAATCTAACCTAACTTAACAACGTTGCCATAAACTTAGCCCTAACCTATATGATTTAAGGTTGCCGTAAACTTAGTCCTAACTTAGATGTGCATACAAATGTTCGCTGTATTTTTTATCTACAATGTTCACAACGTCAATATTTTAATTAATTTTAATTAATTAGTTAATTTAGTTAGTTATTTTAGTTAATTTCAAATATTGTAAAATGCAGAAAATATTGGTCAGTTATTTATACAAATTTCAGTTAAATGTTTTACATTCATGGTTACTGTTAAGCTGAAATTATACAACAAAGAAGTGGAAAACTGCGACCGCATCCTACAAGAAATATAAAAAACAAAGTCCAAAACTATATCGATTTACTGATTAGTCAATAAATATAAAATAACGATATTACTAGAAATAAAAACCACCCCCCAAAAAAAAAAAGTTTCGAAATGCGCAGAAACTTGATTTAGGTATATATATGATATATATATATATAAGTTGCTAAGCATATATATATATATGTTATATATATATATATATATATATAAGTTATAGCAGTTATTGAGCAAGAAAGATATATATTGGTTGCCATACATATGCTATATATTGCTATACAGATATTATATATATAGTTATATATATATATATATATTATAAAATATATATATATATATAGTATTACAGCGCCCGTAAGATGCTGCCAGCATATGTATATTGAGCAAAGAAGAGTTATAAAATATATATGGGTTACATATATATATATATATATATATATATATATTATATATATATATATATATATATATACATTATTATATAAGGTATATATATATATTGGTTATATATATTGGTTATGTTGGTTGTTGTTATTATACATATACTGCTGGCTGCTATATGTTACATATTAGTATATATATATATATATATATATATATATTATATACATATTATATATATTATAGGTTATATATATATATATATATATATATATATATATATATATATATATATATATATATATATTTATATACATTATATTACATTACATACAGCATATAATATAATATTGCTATTACATATATATATATATATTATTATATATATATATGTATATATATATATTATATAGAGCAACAGTTATATATTATATTATTATTATTATTATGGTATATATATTGGTTATTAGCAGCAAATAGCAAAAGAAGAAGAAATATATATGAAGAGTTATGCTAAGGTTGGTTGGTTGCTATTATTGCTATATTATTATTAAGGTTATTAAACATAAATGTTGGTATATATTATACATATATTATATATATATATATATATATAAAAGCTTTTAGTTAGATGAAAATTTGTCAAATTTAAGCATCTGTCATGTTGGCGTAATCCTATTTTAAATTCAGATAAACGCATCGTGGGCTGTATGTATTAAATGGCGTTTTCATTGTATTCTGTTAACAAACTATTGTTTGTGTGATAAATTGTACCATTGTTAACTCGTGGCGTATTACATACCAAAATTAGAAATTTTCCTAATATTATAAGTATTACATTAGTAAATTTTTGTTAAATAAATAAAATAAAAAAAAATATATATTGAAAATTTAATTAAAACTATAAAAAAATATATATAAAATTTAATTAAAAATTAAAAATATATTGAATAAAAATTAATTAAGCTCCTCTTCCTTCATTTTGTGGGTTACGTTTTATTTGAAGATTTCTCAGTTAATCATGGATTAGATATTTTTAGATATTTTATTAGATATTTTCGACATATCTTTCGTGTCGCTCGTTTAGGAATAAATCAGGTACCAAATTTATGTTTCAAAACCAATAAAAAAAATCTCTCTTTTAATCTTGGAAGTTTGATTAATTTGATGTTCTTATATATTGTCCTCAAAAGATGCCTTCATTTGTATACATTGGAAAGAATAAGTGAAAGCATAAAAGATTTTAGCACAAAAAGTCATGTGAATCCACCTTTGATTTGATACTATTTCGATACAAAGGTGATCGACAACCCAAAAGAGAGCAAACAACTCTAGTGAAGTAATTATGATGGTATCTCAGAACCCAAAATCCATTTAGAAATTTGCTTAATAAGAGAAACGAAAAAGATTCCTCTAAAAGGTCATGCGAAAAGTAAACTAAGAATATTGCTGCATAGGAAAGTTTGAGTAGTGTATTTTCGAAAAAGATGTATGTTGTTATTATGGGGAAGATTATTTTGAGTAAAAAGATGATAGAACTTGAAATTTTGGAAAATTGAAAATAGCAACAGTCTATCATACTAGAAATTTGTGGAAAATTAGAGGTTAGATGACCCAAGGCAACTCTCCTATTAACATGATATTCATCAGTTATATGTTGTTAAGTACTGTAGGATGATGTTCATCAGTTAAATGTTGTTAAGTACTGTAGGATGATGTTCATCAGTTACATGTTGTTAAGTACTGTAGGATGATGTTCATCAGTTATATGTTGTTAAGTACTGTAGGATGATGTTCATCAGTTATATGTTGTTAAGCACTGTAGGATGATGTTCATCAGTTATATATTGTTAAGTACTGTAGGATGATGCTCATCAGTTATATATTGTTAAGTACTGTAGGATGATGTTCATCAGTTATATGTTGTTAAGTACTGTAGGACATCTTTCAAAATGAAATTGATAATGAAAGGTAGAATCATCAGCGTAAGGATAAATAGGCAGTGGCGTGACAAACATAAACGACATTAACAAAAAGTAGAAAAAGAGTTGGAGATACAAGAGAACTCGTAGAACCACCACAATTGATAGATTTATGACAAATCCTGATAGTCTGCAACAACTGTTATATTACGACCGGATAGGAAATCAGAGAAGATGGATACCGAAAGGAGGAAGTTTAGAAATCAAAGATTTGTATCAGAGATTGTCGAAAGCTTTTGATATGTCTAGAGCCAGTGCCACAACAAAATTTTCCCCAAAATGCCAAAGAGCAGAGCTGAATACATTCAAATTGAATATAAATAATAAATAAATAAAAGTTTTCTTTAAAATGTCGGCCATTAAATTTGTCTACTATTTTCCTTTCAGCTATAACTTAACCTAACCTAACCTAACCTAACCTAACCTAACTTAACCTAACATATCCTAACTTTGGGATCGAGTCATTTTGAAATAAAAGCTTATAAAAACATTTACTTCAACAAACTTGAATTTTTAACATTTGTTTTATGTTATTCATTAGAGTCTGTTGTGGAAGTAATGATTTATCTTTTTTATTTATTATTATTACCTTTTATAAAAGTTAAATTAGAGTTCACACATGAGTGACATTTTCCTTTATCGAAGAAGGAAACTTCTTTAGAGAGTTTCCCCTCAAAGAATCGAACCAAATAACCTGAGTGAAAGAAATTATTTATTTCAAAGTTTCCTTTTTTTTTTCTTTCTCATTTTTAAAACGCTAAATTTCAATACACTTCTTTCACGGCGGTCATTGTCTCTTGAGGCGTGGCATTTTTTCTTTTTTTTCTTTCAGCAGTTTCATTCCAATTTAAAATCAAGTTCTTCACACAACCAAAATTTCATTCAACCCTTTTTAAGGTTGTTTCCTCTTCCTTTACTTTCACTTTTATATTATTTTTTTTTCCAATCTAAAAAATTTCCTCTGTCCGTCCTTCCCTCGACGCTAAAGGAATTTTTCTCTTAATCAAAACTAATAATGCTCTTTTAGGAGCCGTATAGCATACATATACTCACAGACATGGGCGTAGGCAGGATTTCAATTAGGGGGGGGGGCAAAGATTGAGTGAGGATATACTATATAATATATATATATAATATAATAATATATATATATATATATATATATATATATACCATAATATATTAATATATGTAATTTTGAGTGGACATAAAAATTTAAAAATAGATATATATATATATATATATATATATATATATATATATATATATATATATAGATATATATATATAAATATATATACTATATATATATATATAAAATAAATATAAGTATATATATATATATATATCATATATATATACATATATATATATATATATACTATATAGTATTATTATATATATATATATAATTATGGTCTTCAAAATTGCTGTAATATTTCTTTTATTTTTTCTGCAATTGTTTTTTAATGTGTTGTCTGCAGCTGAATATCAACGGGTAGCCTTCCGAGACTGATTTAACAGCTTTGGCAGCCGTCAAATGCTATCGACATACTGAAAGTTCTATCGGAGAATATGTTAAAAGAGCCAGCTGTATAACAAAGCTCAAAGCTAGTTGAATTTAAAGCCAAATTATGAAAACGAAAAACACATTAAAACTCTTGAAAAAAATTAAAATAATTACGTTATAATTAGTAATTACTACTTCAGTATCTATCGATTGATGTATTTTTTTTCAGTTTTCTACTACCTAACCCCCTTAAAAACGTCTTCTGGAAAACATTTAAGGTTCATAATTTTTATTTCGGCCAAGATTTAGGGGGGGGCAAGTGCCCTCCCCTTGCACCCCCTGCCTACGCCCATGCTCACAGACAAACACACCCACACCTACACCCATACATATATATATATAGTAATATATATATATCATCATATTATATATATATATATATTATTACTATAGTATATATATATTATATATATATATATCAATATATATATATATATCAGGGGGCGGCGGTGCATTTTTTGGGTCGCGTAAGCTCTCTCTCTCTCTCTCTCTCCTCTCTCTCTCTCTATATCATATATATAATATAATATATATATATTATATATATATTATATATATTATCATATAATATATATATATATATATATATATATAATAATATATACTATATATATATATAATATATATATATATATATATATTACTTACATAAATGTTCAACAAATGATAAAAATACACCCACCAATCTTTCATCAAGGCCAGAAGCCGACTGGCCACTAGAAGGCTTTTTGGTGAAACTAAAGAAGTTACCCGCATCATATCTCGAAAACTAAGATAGGTACAAGAAAACTGATAACATATATGGAATCAGCGTATGAAATTTGTAAGGAAAATGAAAAAAAAATTAATTTTTTTATTATTTTTTTTTATATCTCCAATACTACGATAGGTAAAAGAAAACTAATAACATATTCAGAATCAGCGTATGAAATTTGTATGAAAAAAAAGGGAAAAAAAATTTTTTCTCTTTTTTTTAACTAAAAGAATACCCCAGGGTAAACCGCAAAAGATGCTAAGAGTCGGGGTCTCTCGGCCTCCTGGGGGACGACGGGGGGAACTTCGTCCCCCCCTCTGTCCCACCGTCAGCTCGAGCCCCCTAAAAAAAATTCATACGCTGATTCCACACATGTTATTATCATAAAAAAAAATTTTTTTCCTTTTTTATCATACAAATTTCACACAATGATTCCATATATGTTATTAGTTTTCTTGTACCTATCGTAGTTTTGGAGATATAAAAAAAATAAAAAAAAAATTAAAAATTTTTTTTTTTCATTTTCCATACAAATTTCATACGCTGATTCCATATATGTTATCAGTTTTCTTGTACCTATCTTAGTTTCCTATCTTAGTTTTCAAGATATGATGCGGGTAACTTCTTTAGTTTGGCCGGCTTTTTTTTACGTTTAAGATATTGGGTTTGTCTATTTTTCTTGAGTCATTTAATGCAATAATGGTCCTTATGCACCAGGGAATGATGAAAAAGCTAGCCGTGCTATCGCTTTCATATCACTTTAATAAAATAAAAAGTAAAACAAAAATTACATCTTTGGCGCATGCGCCGACCGAGTAAAATGTGTCCTTTCAGTTGAGCTTTTAAATGCCTTGTCATCATGGCATACCTTGCTTGTTATTTCCAGAGAAAAAATAGATAAAATTAGAATTCAAAATTCTAAAAAATAATAAAAGAAATATATGCATCATCAGTTGTCAGATCCATTTGATTTGGGTAAGCGGCGCATAACTAGCATACCCTTAATGATCGCCTCTGATATATATATATATATATATATATATATATATATATTATATATAAATATATATTATATCAATATATATATATTATTATATATATATATATATATAGGCTATTATAAACGTTGTTGACTCCAAGAGCGAAAATCAATAATTAATGTATCGTTATTTAATAATTTTAGGGGGAAAATACATTAAATTTTGGGGGTAACCTAACCTAACCTAAACCTAACTAACCTAACCTAACCTAACCTTAACCTAACCAAGCTTAACCTAAATAACCTAACCTAATATTAACGAGTCAACTGCTTATAAATTGTCCATATATATATATATACTATATATATATATACTATATATTAAATATATATATATTAATTAAAATATATATATATATATATATATATATATATATATATATTATATATAATATATATATATATATATATATGATATATATATATATATATATATTATAAATATGCTAAATCAACATTATATAATAAGTCAAAATTAATTTTTAAAAACTTAAGAAAAGGAACTACAAAACTTTCTATCCAGTCCTCTCAATTAAACTTAAATAAGATAATATGATTTTCATTAAAATATTCTGTGAAGCAAGAAAATTTTGGAAATATCTCTTTTGAATTATTATGAATAACTGAACATAATTTTGGTTTACAAATAATTGAAGCTACTTCTAGGTGATATTTGGTCGATAAAGGATGAAGTTATCGATGCAGTCAAGGGAAGAAGAAGATTTGCTTATCACAATAATAATGATAACAATGGCGATGATGGCAATAATGACATTAATTAGTGATAGTGATAGTGATAGTGATAGTGATAGTGATAGTGATAGTGATAGTGATAGTGATGGTGTTCTTAATAAGTATTAATATTAACGGTATTGACAATAGTGTTAGGGATCGTACTATTGTTAATAATTAATGTTAAAATTAGTGTTATCGATGACAGTGTTAGTGTTGCAATATTAATGATATCTACGTTAATTTTACTGTTAGTGATATTAATTCTAATGATGGCAGTG
>JABUQX010005282.1:52500-55251 GCA_015478945.1 Trachelipus rathkii | reverse complement strand
TATATATATGTATATATATATTATTATATATATTTTATATATATATATATATATATATATTATATATATATATATATATATATATATATATTTTTATATATATATATATATATATATATATTTATATATATATATATATATTATATATATATATATATATTATATATATATATATATATATATATATATATATATATATATATATATATATATATATATATATATATATATATATATATATATTTTTATATATATTTATAAAAAAATATTTATATATAAATATTAGTTATATATATATATATATATATATATATATATATATATATATATATATATATATATATATATATATATATATATATATATATATATATATATATATATATATATATATATATATATATATATATATATATATATCTTTTTATATATTTAATTCAGTTGCCAATTTAATTTTAAAAAACTTTTCTTTGTATTCAGCTGAAGAGAAGCTGGAAATTAAAAATTTAGGCCGGTGTACTCCAGCTTTAAATATAGAGCAGATGGTTAAATGTAAGAACATACAATTCAAACGAGTTTTTAATTTATCTATTTATGATAAACATAAATGGATTTGTGGTTGTGAGGAAAGAAATTCTTTGCATTGTTTTCCATGTTTATTGTTCGGTGGTGAAGACACATGGACCAAAAGAGGTGTAACAGATATAAATCATCTGGCATCTAAGGCAAAATATCATGAAAACACAAAAGTACACATGAAAAATGCTTTAAGCCTCTCACTGTTTGGAAACTTAAACATTGCTAAAGAGCTAGACAGCGAGTATAGAAAATCAATACATAAGCATAATGAGAATGTTAAGAACAATAGGTATATCTTGAATATTATCGTAAACTGCATAAAATTTTGTGGAGCATTTGAGTTGGCATTGAGAGGGCATAACGAAACTGAATCCTCAACTACTCCAGGTGTCTTCAAAGGGCTAGTGAACTTCAGTGCAGAGTTAGATAATTCATTAAGTGTCCATCTAGAGAAGGCCACTGTTTTCAAGGGAACTTCGAAAACAATACAGAATGAACTTCTACAAATTATGCTTGATATATGTCACGAAGAGATAGTAAGAGAAATTCATGAAGCTGATTTTCTATCTGTCATTGCAGATGAAACGAGTGATGTTTCCAACATATACCAAATGGTTGTCATCTTTAGATATATTGTTAAAGGAAAACCAACAGAAAGATTTTGGAACTTTATTGCACCAGAAAAGCATGACGCTGAAACACTTACTACTTGTCTTTTAAAAGAGATCGAAAAGTTGGGTATCAATGACCACAAGGATAAATTAATATCACAAACTTATGATGGTGCTAACGTTATGAGAGGCTCCTTTTTTGCTAATCTTCAAGCCATATGTGCATTTTTTTTCCACTAGCCCAAAGAGAACAGCAGTGTTGGATCAAGTAGTGAAAAGACGATTACCTCGGTCAATTCCCACCAGATGGAACTTTCATTCAAGATCAGTAAATACAGTTTTTGAAAATAAAAAAGAAATAATAGAATGCTTAAAGGTTATTTTAAATGGGGACGAATTTCAAGATGTAAATACAATTTCCTTTGCATCTGGACATGTCAAGGTTCTCGAGAGTAATAATTTTAATTTTTGGATTTCTTTTTTTCAAGAAATCATGCCTAGCGTAGACTTTCTTTATGGTCAACTTCAAAAGAGGAACATTGACCCCAGCAGAATTAAGATCTGCATTGATACTTTTGAGAGGAAAGTTCTCTCCATAAGAGAAAATTTTAATTTTCAAGAGAGCGCTCGCAATGTAGCAAATCGGTGAGAAGCAGAAACAGGTATTTCCAATTTAAGTAGAGAGGCAAAAGAAATATGTGACACAATAATTTGTCAGATGAAAGACAGATTTAAATTTACAGGTCATCTAATTGCTTCTACATTATTTCTGCCTGAAATGTTTGCCCATTATAATTCCAACTTTCCTGCCCAAAACTTAAAAGAAACTTGTAAATTGTACCCCCTCCTTCACATAAAAAAGCTACAGACGGAACTTTCATTAATTTACAGCACTGAAGAATTTCGTTCAATGTCCGGAGCTGTAGCTTTCCTTGATTTCATAAGTGAAAATAAATTAGAAGACACATTCAGTGAATGTGTAAAAATATTAAAAGTCCTTATAACTATCCCGATGACCACATCGGAAGCTGAGCGGTGTTTCTCTACATTAAAAAGGATTAAGACTTTTGTGAGAAATACGATGGGGCAGGACAGGCTTTCGGCATTAGCAATGCTCTCAGTAGAAAAGGATTTTATCGTTAATATTTGTGATTTTAATCGCAGAGTTATTGAAAAATTTGCTCATTCTAAAGAACGGCGAGCCGATTTTCTTTTTAAATAAAAGAAATTGATGTTCAGTTACTTCATACTTATATAGGTAAGTAACAAAAATTAAAAAAATTAAATATTAATATATATATATATATATATATATATATATATATATATATATATATATATATATATATATATATATATATATATATATATATATATATAATTGTGTGTGAAATTTCAGATGCAACCACCTATAAATTGTACGACGAGCCGCCCCTGATATATATATATATATATATATATATATATATATATATATATATATATATATATATATATATATATATATATATATATATATATATATATATATATATATATATATATATATATATATATATAT
>JABUQX010005282.1:37500-47500 GCA_015478945.1 Trachelipus rathkii | reverse complement strand
GAAAGGAAGCCGCTCTGAACCTTCTAACTATCGCCCTATAGCTCACTTGTATTCTATCTAACTGATCTTGAAACCCTTCTCAACTCTCACTTTTTAGATCATCTGGAATCTCTCTTTTCCTTCTTTCTGATTACCAGTACGGCTTTCGGTGCTAAGAGATCTACTGGCGATATACTTTCCTATTTAACAGATTTATGGTTTTCCGCCTTAGGAACTACGGCGTGAAGACTTGTGTGGTGGCGCTTGACATATCCAGAGCATTTGACCGGGTATGGCACGCGTACTGCTCTCAAGCTCCTTTGGTTTCTTCTTGCTTACTTATGTCTAGCTTTTTAAATCGCTCAATGTTGGCTGTTGTTGATGCTAGCGACTTTTTTCTGTCAATAGTGGTGTTCCTCAGGATTCGTTTTTATCTCCTACTTTATTCCTGCTTTTCATCAATGATCTTCTCACCTGCATATTTAACTTATCCACTCACATGTCGATGACTTGACCCTTCATTCCTTCAACTCATATCAATTCTGCCCTCTTTACTTCTAGAATTGCCTCTCGTCTTAATCTTTCCGATTCTATTCTCGCTGATCTGGATAGAATTTCCAGGTGGGGTCGTCTCAACCTTGAAATTTAATTCTTTAAAAACCCAACTTGTACAAATCTCTCTCTCTAAGACACTTAACTTTCTATCTCTTTCGACGGTTCTCGTCTCTCCTGTTGACAATATAAACATCATTGGCCTTAACATAAAACAAAATGTTTTGAAAACCTCAAATCACAGTGGTTGCTAGGGCGGCCCCAAAGAAACTGGGTGTCTAGAGGTGAGATCTTTTTTCCCTCTTCAGTTACCTCCAGCTATACAGTGGGTCTCATCCTGCCCTTGGGCGCGGAGTACTGCCTCATATCTGTGGGGGCGGGCCTTGGTTTCATCCGGCTTTTGATAGGTCGAGTCAAATGCCAAAAGATTTATAAACTGTACTGTACTTTCTAGTTCACTTGACCCTTTATTTTATGGCGCGATGTTGGTGCTTATCTCTTTTCTATATGTAGAGGCAAGTGCTCGAGGGAACTATCCACTTGCGTACCACCACCTTTACGACGCCATCGTAGCACAGCAGGTGCTGTGTTTATGCATGAGTTTGTGTTGATAACTCCAGGCTAGTTCGCTGCGGAGCTTCCTTCTTTCCTGCCACCTCTGTTTTGTATGGAATTCTCTTCCATCTTCAGGTGTTTCCTGCTGAATTTAATCTCTCTCACTTTTGCCTGCGTCTGTGCTCATCTGTGTAGTTTGCGTTAGTTGATGAATAACTGTGTGCAACACCCCGTCCTTGAATAGGCTCTGCCCGTGAGTGGTGGTGACAACTGTAAAAAAAAAAAAAAAAAAAAAAAAAAAAAAAAAAAATTAAATATATATTTTAAAAAAATGTTTCACATATATATATATATATATATATATATATATATATATATATATATATATATATATATATATATATATATATATATATATATATATATAAATATATATATATATATATATATATAGTTATATATAGATATATATGTATATATATATATATATATAGAGAGAGAGAGAAGAGGATCAGTTCGGTGGTGCTTCTTTCTTTCCTGCCACCTCTGTTCTGTGGAATTCTCTTCCATCATCTGTGTTTCCTACTCAATTTAATTTCCCTCACTTTAAAGCCTGCGTCTGTGCTCATCTACGTAATTTGCGTTAGATGGATTTTTGAGGCGTTCAACACCCACTCCTTGAATAGGGTTCTACCCGTGAGCGGCGGTGACAACTGTAAAAAAATAAATAAATAAAAGGTTCTAATAAGGAATTCCTTAAGCTAGCTGAAACCCCCACAAGAATGGCACCTCCGACGGTGAACCACTTCTAGAATGCATTAAAATAGCATAACCGAGGAGCTTGCTCGCTTGACAAAAAAAAAAAAAGACAGAAAAGTGGAAGCCGCCTTATCAGCAACCCCTGGCAACAGCACTGATAGTGACGATGGTGGCTTTTCAGCAAATAAACCTACTGAAGATGAGGATTTGGATATGTTAGACTTTGATAAGTTCATGGCTGAAATTGCATTGACATCTCATTCACCTTCAAAGGAATCACACCAGGGAACCTCATCGTAAAAACTGAAGAGACAGTCATCAAGGAGCAAAGATAATTCAAATTTGCAGTCTGTGAAAGAGTGAGATGAGAGGCTCTACTGAAAAACATGCGAGTCTACAGAAGAGAATCCTTTCATGCGGTGGCATGAAATGGGCCAAGGTTTTCATTATCAGTGCTTGCAGGCAAATATCAGCACCTCCTTCATTAGTCGAGAGAGAGATAGCGTATTTATAGTGTAGGTAGGAATGTAAACACCCCAAAAAAGGAAGACTCTCGCCAGATACTAGTGAAAGCTTAATGTTTTTGCATCACAATTTGTGAATTTTTGAATTTGAGTATTGAATGATATCTATCTTAAAGGAGTATTTTATTATGTCATGTTTGAGTAATAGCGTTTTTTTATTTTAACTTTTCGGCTGATTAATTGAGGTCTCTTCTTTCATTATTTTTATTTTTTTATATTGTAGCTAGTTAAAGAATCTTCTTGTAAATTGTAATCATGTTAAAACATAAAAGCTAGTAGCTAAACTTTGTTAATACTTACTTGAAAATGGAAATGGAATATTTTTTTAAATAAACACAAACATAAAAAAGTTATATTTGCAATTATTATTCCTTAAAGGTACTATTTTAATTTATAAAATAAATATACTTGGGCACAACCAAATATGAAATATAAATGACTAAGTATTGTTTGTACAGGGAATGTAATCTTGAGTTGCCTAGCAGTGCACAAATGTTCTATCTTATTACTGTGCATTTATTATATTAATTAAAGTATCGGTATCGGCACCTAAAAATAGAGTATCGGTATCGGCCTCTTTTCTGATGGTATCTGTACACTCTTATGATATATATATATATATAATATATATATATATATATATATATATATATATATATATATATATATATATATATATATATATATATATATATATATATATATATATATATATATATATATATATATATATATATATATATATATATATATATATATGTGTGTGTGTGTGTGTGTGTGTGTGTGTGTGTGTGTGTGTGTGTGTGTGTGTGTGTGTGTGTAGCTTACTTACGTTATCGGGACAGTCATAGCGATACACACCTGCGTGACCGGGACAGCACGTGATTTGTCGGGACATTTTCACTGTCCCGATAAATCAATTTGTCTTTTTTCTTGAATATCTTAATGTTTTGTATTATATTCCTTCGAAAAAAAGGTATGTCCTGATTTATGATATTAAGGCGGTTTTCACACTTTTTTTGTGTGAAAAATTTATTTTTACACTTTCCATTTTATTTTTCGTTGGCTTCTTCCTGGCTCTGGGGAACGAGTAGGTATCGATAATATCTTTTTCTGCAATAAAATCGATATTGTAACCATCGATTACTGTTTCCTATTTTTTTTTCTATAATAAAATCGATATTGTAACCATCGATTACTGTTTACATTAGCAATTGAATCGATATTTTCAAGTTGAAGATAATGCGATTAATGATCGATATATTCTTTGTTTACATTTTGATGAGTGAGGAGCTATTGTAGTTTTTTCGATAATTATTAGAGTTTTGATAATGTAATTATTAAAATAATACTAAGAATATCTTTAAAATATAATAATTTACAATAAATTAATTTTTTTTTGTAAAATAATTTATAGTTGTTTACTTACATCAATTCGTGTAAAAGCCTAAGATTGCATATTCTTGAAGTTATCATATGTGCATTATTTCCTATAGCCTATATTCATTTCCTTACATTTTACTTTTCTGTTTTATTAATTTTAACATTTAAATTCAAAGTTATAAACAAAAAATATTTGTTAAGTGGTGCCGATGTTAAGGCTATACCATGCCAATGTATAAATAAAATAGTCAAAACGAGAGAGAGAGAGAGTCTGGGATAGGTATTAATAGTTGTTAGATACTTTGAAATAGACTGCCTCATCGGGGCGTCTTGTGGGAACTTTATCTGGTTTTGGCCAGAGGGTAGGGTAGGTACATTCTTCTTGTGGATACTGTGTTTGGACCTGGTTCGCTTTTTTGCTTGCCATGGATCCTTTGAAGTCAAGAGGACCAGGGTTAAGGGGGACCTGAATGGTCCCCATCTAACCCTTAACCCCAACAAGTAATACAAGAGAGAGAGAGAGAGAGAGATCCCTGCTATCACTTCTTTATATATATATATATATATATATATATATATATATATATATATATATATATATATATATATATATATATATATATATATATATATATATATATATATATATATATATAGTGTAACACACACACATATGAACTAAAAAAAATTTTCACAGATAGCATCTATGATACATAAATAGATGTTCTAGGTGCGAAATTTTTTTTTTTTTTTTACCTGTTCTAGGGGGCAAAAATTAGGTTTGGTTAGGTTAGGTCGGGAAAAAAAAATTTCATTTCGACCCTAAAATATCTATTTATGTATCATAGAGGTTACCTGTGAAATTTTTTTGATCTGAGTCTGCCCGTGGCTAGCATAACTTTTTACATATATATATATATATATATACAGATTACACTTGAGACTGAAGCTTGTTCAAAAATTTTTGGTGTTTAGAAAGCTGCTGTTAGTTGTCATTAGTTAGTTTAGTGGCAAGCTTCTGGCATAATTCCAGAAGCTTGCCACTAAAGAATTTTCTTAAAAAAATTAACTTAACTTAACTTTTCTGAACTTAGAAATTTTTTGAACTTAGAAAATTTTTGGTCTCAAAATGTGTGGGTCGCTGTCTACAGTATTACCTATATATATATATATATATATATATATATATATATATATATATATATATATATATATATATATATATATATATATATATATATATATATATATCTTATGGCAAATATTAAGATTGTGATCAGTAAAAAATTTTGCGGTACAGGTCGAGAGTCACTTGTGTAGAATCGTTGCATATTGACTGTGTGAGTATATATATATATATATATATATATATATATATATATATATATATATATATATATATATATATATATATATATATATATATATATATATATAGAGCGCTCCTAGCTCAGAGGTAGAGCACTCGCTTAGCAAGCGAGAGGGCCCAGGTTCGAGACTGGGTGGAGCGAGAGAACGTGAGCTATTCTCTATTAACTCTAGCTTCGTCTCACTCAGACGTTAATGAGTACATTGGTAGCGTGCTTTGCTACTAGTGGGGAAACTTCCCGGCATCCGCGATAGGCCTGGCCAGCCAGCGGATTTAGTCGTTAGGCCCGTGATACCCAAGGACCTTTCTCGATGGGTCCCACTGACAGGTCGTGAGACCTTCCTGGGGGAGGACGTTTTTTTTTTTTTTTTTTTTATATATATATATATATATATATATATATATATATATATATATATATATATATATATATATATATATATATATATATATATATACGGTATATATTTCATGCTCTTGTAAGAGCTAGTTCTACCCAGAGTTTTATAATTGTTAAAATATTATTACAAATTTCTATTTTATTGCCTCATCTGTTACACAACTTACATGTAAATAATTTTGTGTTACAGAAGTAGCTGGTCTACAGGGGTTGTGAAAGCACTTGTTACCTCAAGTTACATTCTTTTTATATATCTGTGTTACAGAAAATACACAAGTATTAAACAAAATCTTACAATTCTATGACTTGTACCCTTTCTGTTTTAGTCCCCTGTCTCCCTCCTTTCCATGGTCTACTATGGTTTTGCTTAAATCTTAATAAATGAACTGAGCTCCCTTTGTTTGTAAACACGATAATGTATGCCCCCAAAAAAATATATTATAAAGTTGGAAAAGAGTTGAAAAATATCATGTTAAGATGAAATATTATGAAATAAAATTTTTATATATTTTTAAATTTTAATTTTTAAATTTCTTGTTAGAATATTATTAAAGAATATGAGTACAAAATTACATGAGCTTAATGAAGAAGAAGAATGTCCCATTCCACCCCAAACATAATATGCAATTTAAAATGAGGAAAAAGTTGTCCACAAGTAGGCTACATAAGGAATAACTATAACCTCCAGCAACTCCCATTTTTTTTCTAACTGCTTTGGTTGTCTATAATCCCAACACTAACCAACCATGAACTCTATTAGTAAAATGAAGAACTTTATCATGTCTTACTTTTTATTTTTAATTCTTTATATCCACTCTCTAACATTAATATAGAGCAGGGCATCCATAATATCACAGTCCAACATCCCAAAACTAGAGGTTGATCAGGACAAAGCTCTCAGAATAATAACATTCTGCCTTTCTTCCACACCCATCCACCACCTACAAACTGAAACAAAATTTCTTCCTATAGGGGTCAATATTAATATGATAGGCTGCCAATTTTACAGCAAATCACTCTCAATAGACTACCACCTATACCAAACACCAAGAAGGGAAAAAAACCACACTAGCTATATACAATTCTAACATATACAGCATACTTCCTCTCTCTCCCTCCCCAGACACTCTCATCATCAAACACATCCACACTGTTAGCATAAAGAACAATCTCTGAATATCTAAACACAATATTTCAAGTGTGTCCACCCAAAATATCTCCCATAGAGCAAACTTTGGATGGTGAAACCAGAAAAATGCTGCCCTGTCTCCCCTCTGGACTTCATTCCTCCCTTCAGAATAATAAATTTAGATTTCATATTGCTCCCTCCCCTTGCTATCAAAGATGCCCCTCCCTGACAAATGATGACATAAGACACACCTTACTAAATTGCTTAGACCAAGCAGACATCAGACACAACTTCGATACACTCATTCTGACAGATCTATGGGTTCAGCTTTCTATAGTGGCACAATATCTCAGGATCACTTACTTCTCATAGGAAGGGAACTGGGACCTACCAAATATATATATATATATATATATATATATATATATATATATATATATATATATATATATATATATATATATATATATATATATATATATATATATATATATATATATATATATATATATATACAGTATATGCAAAGGTTTACTTTCTGAACAGGACTCAATTGACTAGAGTTGCTGTTTATAGTTACTCTTGTATCAGATGGAATGAAAAAATTATTTTTTTAATTTATTAACGTAAATGCATGGCACACAAGGGTAATCTAGCCCCGTCCCCGTACCCCCCGACCCGTGAGTGCTGGTGAAATAATTTTTTAAAATATAAAACGGTATTTTTTAATTTTAATAAAGAAAGTAAAATCATGACGACCCAACTATTGGAAATTGAGCGACTTTACAGCGACTCTAGTCACTCGATCAAAAAATGAGTCCTGGTCAGAAAGTAAACCTTTGCCATATATATATATATATATATATATATATATATATATATATATATATATATATATATATATATATATATATATATATATTTATATATATATATATAGTTATATATATATATATACTATAAATAAAGAAAAGTATATATATATATATATATATATATATATATATATATATATATATATATATATATATATATATATATATATATATATATATATATATATATATATATATATATATATATACTTTAGTTAAGCCACTCAGATGGTTACTCTTCAGTGGCCATACCTCGCTAAGATACCCCAACTCCAGCACCGCAGTGGGCCTCCTCCAAAGATCGCTTAAATTTGTGATGTCCCAGATTGATCTGGGATGATGGGTAGCTGGACACTTTAGGATGAAGTGAGACACAGTCTCAGGGGCATGGTTGCATTTTGCACAGATATTTGAAGTGGTCTGGTTAAGTTTAAACCTGTATTTGTAGTATTGCAAGTTTGGGTGGTGGCCACATCTTAGTTTGGCCAAAGATAATTGGACTGTTGCAGGAAGAGAGTCGAATTCAGATACAATTTCTGGTGGATGTTCGTTTAGTATATTGTTTGGCTGTTGGTTTCTTAAATAATTTTCAGTTATGTGTGTGTGTGTGTGTTTGTGTATCTGTTATGTATAAGAGGTGGTAATACTAGATCACACATTTGATTCAAATAGATGAAACATGCTGCTAAGTTTTAAGAAATGGCAATGTTATGCCAAAAGCTTACCACTAAACAATTTTTAACTTAACTTAACTTTTCTGAACTTAGAAATTTTTTTGAACTTACAAAATTTTTGGTCTCAAAATGTGTGGGTCGCTGTCTACAGTATTACCTAAGAGGTGTTGAGTCATTCTCTGACAAATCACCACAGTTAAGGATAATTTTGCACCCTCATCTCCGATTTTGATAAAAATTTGTACATAGTTCTTTTGGGAGCATGACTCCATAAATCAAATTTTAGATCTCTGCAACCAACAGTTTTTGAGTTATAGGGGGTTGCATTTCTTTGGGAGGGGCTTCACCCCCATTCAAAAAACACTTATATCTCCCCCAATATAAAAGTAAAATTGATAGTATTTTATATCGTTGGAATCAGAAAGAGAAGACGAATTTAATGGTAGCCTTGTTTTAAAAAAATATTTCCTCTAAAAAAATTTACACAATTTTAAAGTTTTTATCCCTCATTACCTCCACCAGTACATTGAAAGCCAAAATTTTTTATTTTTTTTTGAAACAAACTAATTATCCATCAAATAAAAAAAAAAAAAACAATGGGTATCAATCATTTATTATGTAAAACAATTCTTTTAATAAGGTGGGTATGTATAAATTGCATTATAATTTCTTATTAATTAAAAAGTTAAAATTAAAAAATTTAGTAATAAATTGTTCAATTTATTAAATATTTTTTCTCTATTGCCAAAGTTAATGCCAGAAGTATGTTAGCAGGTTTTAAAACTACTTACAAGAATACTTAACAATATTATAAATGAGTTAGGGTACCTACATAGATATCAAAAAAAAATAATTCATAGAAAAAGTAGGTAAATCCGGCTTTCTTTCCACAGGCTCTATTTTTTTCTGTCTTTATCCCTTATAGTTATATAAAACTCCATATATAGTAGATGAGTATAATGGGAAGTGAAGCCTAGTAACTGTAACTAATAATAATAAATCAACACATGCCTTCAAGATCTTTCTTTGAAAATTGGTATTGAATTCTATTAGTTCCTGCATTTAGTGAAGGTGTATCTAATATTTTTATAATATCTTTTGCTTCAACATTACAAATATCAGAAATTAGGGGATAAGAGTAAAATTCACTAATTCCACTGGGATGTAAAAAGTTAATTTTAAAATCATCAAATTCGATATCATAGCTTTCAACAATCCCTATCCATTTTTTGTTATTATTTTGACAAATCACATATTGTCCACAATTTGGTTTTTCAAAAATGTTTATGCTCTCATTTTAGAAACTCTTTAGGATTTTCTTTTCTTCACCCTGTTCTGTATTTGAGGTTTCAAAAACTTTCATTTTTCCATTGTCCAAAGGTAAAATCTTGTGAATCTTCTGTGTTCCTACTATAGGAACTGCATTTTGGAATCTAGAAGCTAAAAACTTTTCATTCTTCTCAATTTCGGTCTTACTTGTGTAAAAAAATTTCACTTCTTGAAAATTTCCTTTACAAAATTCAAGCATCTTTAGAGGGGTTATTATTTGCTCATGAAATGGACGTTGAAGGATAGCTTTTGCAACTGTTCTTTTTACAACACCTCCAATACAATCACAAGGACTTTTACCATGTGAAGTGACAAAGAAATGCCATTCACAGTCAACATTAAAATCATTCTTATGAAAGTAAATATTCAAAAAGTTAAACCTGTTTTTGTACTGTCCAGCACAACCACACTAAAATAATTGATTCTTTCTAAATTTGGAAGTAAAGATTTTATGTGCGGAATTAGAGTGCAT
>JABUQX010005282.1:20000-22500 GCA_015478945.1 Trachelipus rathkii | reverse complement strand
TTTATAATTTACGGAATATTATTAGTAATATAATAAACATTTATAAAATTGTAAGTAGACAGTGTAAAACGTTGGCAAATTCATTTTGTTATGTGTGTGGATATTGTTCATCTGAACAAATTTTTTATCAAAATTGTGAATGGAACCTAGTATTCATTGGATAGCGTACAGGCTCTACTAAGATAAAGCACTGGGCACCTCATATTATATGTGGAAGTTGTAAAACAACTCTAGATGGATGGCTGAAAGGAACAAGAAAAGCAAATCTTTTTGCTATTCCCAGAAAATGGCGAGAGTAAACTAATCACTTGATATATGGTGACTGGCTATCTTCGCGATGGGGAAATTTAAAAAATATGAGAAACTGAGGTAAGGAAGTGCCCCAATTTCGTCCATACAGCCCAGGATATTCCCCTTTTTTTTTGTTGTTCATCTTCCAAGAGCCCAAGTCAATCAATCATGAAACAAACCCTATTTACTTGTCCTTTTTCACACCATCCCATTGTCTGTATAGTTTAAATATTTTTTTTCGTGACAGAGTCCAGATTGACATATTAAAAGATAGAGAGACGGATTGGTATTTTCTTAACAAATATTTTGAGAGTACTATAAATAAATATAACACCATAAGTATTACTCTAACACATAATACTATAAGTATATATAATATTATGATGGATATTATTATAAGTATAAGTATTATTATTAGTAGTTTTTTTTATATATTATTATTTTATTATGTATTAGGTATGAGTAGCTATACTTATTTTATAATATTTTAATTAGTTATATATGTGTATTTTATTATATATATAGATATATTATTTGAGATACGTAGTATGTATATATCTGTAGCAAGGATGTTCTCTTTTTCTTTTCTGTCACTCGATATTTGAGTCTAGTCGCATTTTGACGACAATTTGGGGTGTTAAAGTTGGTTATAATTTGTGCCTTGTGAAATTGGAAGTGAAGATAGTATCTGTATGCAGAATGTGGAAAATGATGTCCTGGTGTGCTATTCAGTAATGTTGGGTGTTCAGGGATTTATAGGAAAGGTATAACGATCCAAAATTACAAAAACAGCTGATAAATTAAATGCTCATTGATTGTTATTAGTGTAATAAAAATAGGTGGTGGGCATAATGTCAATTAAACGGTGGCGTTTCAAATTTACAGACTCGGTCACTCGTTGGATTACTTTTTTTGGCGATGATCGATTTAGGGGGGAGGTAAGTGAATGATAATGGGGAATCTTTTTAAAAGTTCATCTCAGCTTTGCATATGTCAGTAGTACAACTGAAATGCGATAGTTTTTCAGGGGACGTTTTTTTTGGGTATAGTGCCATGATGGTGATGTAATGGTGGTTTTTTGATAAGAAGTAAATCCATAATCGATTCTACAGTAGACAAAGCACTGTGAATTCTTGCACAAAGCACGCTTGCAATAGTGCAAAGTGCTAGAGCTCATGGTTTTGTGGGCAATATTAACGTCTATTGACAAGTTATTATTTTGGAGATATTAGTCATTGTATCTTACAAGTAAAGAGCTCTCCTTATAAGTTTCTGTTTCGTAAATTTTAAACCTTCAAAGAATTTGTAAAGTAAGTACTCTATAGTGTTAGGCGTCATTATGCTAACAATCTTGAGAAAATTGGCCTATTAAATGTCTTTGAAATATTGTGTAATAACTCTCCTAAAGTAGAATCAGTGAGTGATAGAAATCATAACAGAAAGTCATTTTATTTTGTGCTCAGCTAGTTAAAAAAAAAATACAAATGTAGTCATACATAAAAGTATGATAAAAAATAAAAAGAAGCATTTTTTGTGTCACATAGTGTTATTATATTTAATCATGGGACATTTTCGGTTTAAATCTTTGTTTATTGTCGGTTTTAATGGATATTCTTGTAGTGTCAGGTTTATAGCTTTCAGTTTTCTATTTTTAAGTTTTTTGTGCTTTCGCATGAGAGTTGCAATAATATTGTAAAAGGACTCTGAGTAATATTTAGTCTGTCATACCATCTTGCCTTGTTATGTTTCAAATGGACCTTTTGAAAAATCTATTGTTTTTGATTAAAACTGAAAAACAACAGCTCCAAGTTTAAGCTTTTACTCAGTATGCGTGCTTGTTGCTTTTAAAATACTACTTATTTACTCGGAGACTGAGTTATTACTTGGTGGACTTTTACTATACTAGATTATCTACTCACTATTCTAGGCTAGACTGACTATATTTTAATAATATAATTTATAATAAGTAATACTAATAAATAAATAAATGAATATATACATAATAATGAATAATAATATAAATAATAATAAAAAAATATAATAATATATATATAATATAAGTGGATATAATTCAGAGAAATAATAATAATATATTTAATTAATTATATATGTAATAATATTATATTAATTTATAATTTAGTAATCTAATGTTAATACTAATAAGAGTAAATAATAAGAATAATTTAAAACTAATAATAATAAGTAATTA
>JABUQX010005282.1:0-15000 GCA_015478945.1 Trachelipus rathkii | reverse complement strand
ATCCATGTCTTCATATGATCTTATACGTCGCTTTATCCAAACTTCACTGCGCCAGAATTACAGTGATGCAATTTTTATATTATTTTTACATTAGTAACTCTAAATAATTCAAAAGAAATGGTGAAAATTTTGACGTTTTGACGATTCTCCATTTATTCCAGATAATTCATTTTTTCTTTTTTTAACTATGTGAAAAGAATCTTAGCGAAAATTTTGCTGCTCCACCATTAAATTTTATCGAAAAGTAAAATAATGCTTCTTTCACTAAATTTTTAATTAAAAAGCAAAAATTTATTAATTTGTTTAAAATTTTTTTTATTCCATAATAAATCTGCCAGGACCACTAAAAAATACATTTTAACCACAGTTATAACCGTCTTCAAAATATGTATGAGGAGTAGTTATTTTTTCCATAAATTTCACAAACTATTCATAAATTGCAAAGAAGATAATACGATTTTCTTAAAACCCCTAATAATAATAAATAAGTAATAATATAATAATAATAATAATAAATCACAATAATAATAATAATAATATAATAATAATAATAATAAATAATAAAATAATAATAAATAATAATAAATAATAATAATAATAATATCCCTAACAATTAATAATGACTAATTAAAGCCTATCAGACTTAAATAATTTATGCTTTGACCTAGCAGATACTTTTTTGCCGCTTGCCAAAGAAAACTTCCGAAACATAAATACCTTAATTAAACTTGATTGTAATATTGTAAAAATTGAATAGGATAATACCAAACCTGGCAAATTTTTAATAACAAGATATGATATATTTTTTAAGATAAATTACACGGCTTATTAGGAACTACTTCTTATTATTTTTCACTAGTCACATAAAAGAAAGCAAGTTCAAAGTACGAACGAAAGAAGATATGGCTGCACTGTGACGGGCAACAGTGCACTACCTTTTTTTTCTTCAGCAAACCCCAATAAGAAATGAGATACAGCATCAAGAAAAACATTTAAACATTACTAAACGGGATGATAACCGTGTAAGAAGAATAAGTACATTTAGAGCCATTGAAATTTAGGAAATTTTTGAGAAAAAAAAATGTATTTGTTGTCGAAATCAAATCTAATATAATTAAAATCTAAGAAAATATTTTATAAACTCGTTAATTAAGGTAACGGTTAACGGATGTATGGCTAAATTTTAACTCGTTAACGTTAAATTAAAAATGTAACTCGTTAATAGTCCGTTATTTCTTTTCGAAATTAACGAAATGGTTAAAAGTTAACGAAAAATTAACGAGTTAATTAACGATACGCTATTTTATCGCGTTATTGGCGCACCTTTTATATAATAATATAAAATATATATATAAATAGTATATATATATATATATATATAATATATAATATATATATATATATATATATATATATATATATATATATAGTATAATATATATATATATATATTATAATAGTGATGCACATTATATATATATAATATATATAGTAGTGACATCCACAACCGCATCCGCATCCACACCTAAATTGACATCCGCATTCGCATCACATCCGCAATCCAAAAGATCCGCATCTGCATCCTCATTCCACACTTCAACGACATCCGTATCCCGCGATCAGCAACTGTTGTCAATGAGGATTGCGGATTGATATATATATATATAGTATATAGTAATATATATATATATATAATAATATATATAAATATATAATATATATATATAATATATATATATAAATATATATATATATATATATAATATATATATTAATAATATTATATATATATAAGTAATATATAATATATATATATAGTCTACAGTTCCATAATTCTTCAAAGAATAAAATTGGTGTTTTTTTTTTTTAAAATTTTAATCTTTATTATTTATTTTGCAATGAAAAGCTGATTTTGTTTTAAAAAGGTAATCTGAAATTAAAAAATAGACTTGCAGTGTTTCAAGTGAACAATGATTTTGCTAAGCTTGCCTCATCTACGCCAAGAGGCGAAACCTCTAGGCGAGGAAGGCAGAATACCTCTTTATTTTAAGCAATAATTTAAACCTCATAATAAATTTGAGTATGAGAAATTATGACTTCAAAAGTTAAGAGCAATAATTTTTTAGTGTCCACTTTCCTCTGATGCTGAGGTGGGAATGTGGATGTGTGGATGCAAAGCAGTTGGTCTCGCCCGCATCCTGAAAAACTTTCAGCTTCATTGAAAGGCCAAAAACTCGCTATAATTATAGTATATATTTATATATATAATATATATATATATATATATATATATATATATAATATATATATATATATTATATATATATATATATATATATATATATATATATATATATATAATATTATATATATATATTATAAGGGGGGTTTAAATTATATATAAGTATATATATAATATATATATATAATATATATATATTATATATAATATATTAGTGATATATAAATACATAATATATAATATAAGTAATATATATCTATTATATAATATATATATATATATTAATATATATAATATATAATATAATATATATATATAATATATATAAATATATTATAAATATATATATATTTATATATATAATATATATATATATATATATATATATAATAAATAGTATATATATTAATAATATATATATTATTATATATAGTATATATATTATATATATATATATAATAAATATATATGTAATTTAATATAATATTAATATAGTATAGTATATATATATTTATAAATTATAATATAATATATATAATATAGATAAAATGTGTATACCTTAATAGAATATATATATATATTAAAATAAATATATATATATTTTTATGTTTGTATTACAAACAAATGAATTTTAGACGGGTATTTATTGAGAGTATATTATATAGTTATTATAGCTATAGAGGAATAAGAGGAATTATAATATATATAATATAATATTATATATAATTATTAATATATATATATATGATATAAGTATTAGATGATTAATAGTATATATATATATATCATTTTGTGCTGACATCCGCATCCGCATACCGCAGCGGTAAGTGAACATCGGAATGGATCAAAAATTGAGCAATACGATACATCGATAATATATAGTATATAATATATTATATATAATATAAATAATATATATATATATATATATATATACTATATATATTATATATATATATATATATTATATAGTAGTTATGTATTATAATATAATATATTATATATTTATATAGTATATAATAATAATATATATTATTAATTTAATTTATTTACCTTCACATTTTTCGCCGCTTTGAGCGGGGTAGTGGTACCGGTACATGCCCGTCTCATTCACATGCCCCTCATCTCGCCTCACCCCACCCCTCCACCGCCACTCTATCTCTCCGCCACCAGACCGGCTACCGCTCGATTCTCCCCTGGCCCTCCTCCTCGCAGGCATCTCCTTTATCCAGTCCATCCACCCCTTCTTGGTCTCCCCCTTCCTCTTCCTCTTCGTATCCCCTCCGCCTCCCAAACTCCCTAACCACTCTCTTTCCCATTAATCACTAGAGACCAGACCATCTTAACATGGGGGGCAGGTTGTGGTGGTTTCTGACCATCTTAACATTCCCTTCTCCGCTCTTCCCACCGGAACATTCCTCCAATCACATCTCTCCCTCACCACCCTAATTCCAACCCTCGTCCCTTCTGCTAACCCCCACAAACCGCTCTTCAACCCCCTTCACATCTCCAAATACTTCCAACTTCTCCTGACCTGGCAATGTTCACCCCCAGGTTTCACATCCATACCACACTACTGGACAGCAATTTTTCAAACAACTTATCTGAACTTTCTGTGATAAGTCCGTCGGCCGCCTTTGCCGCATAAATTGCTCTCAGACCGCCGTCGAAAGAGCTTCATTCCTTCCCTACTTCTATGTGTTCTATCTCCTGCCTTCATCCTCCCTCCCTTTACCCAAAATCCAGGTGCCCAAATATCTAAAAGTTCGTTACTTCTTCCAATACCTAGCAGATCCTACTCCAACCTTCTAACCCATCCCCCTCCTCTCTTTCCTCCTCTCAAACACTAACACTTACTCTTACCTGGATTATTTAAGCCCCCCTTGTCCCCCCACATTCTCATCAAACTCCCTCACTCAAATACTCAGCCCTCGCGTTCTCGCCACAGGAATAATCATCCGCAAATGAGTACCAGTCACTTCCCTTCTATCATCCCCATTCATCAATTCCCCCCCCCCTCACCCTTCCTCTGCAAACACTCTCCAAAAACAAATTGAATAGCCACGTCGGCGACATTACACACCCCTGCCCCAATCCTCTCACCACCCCCAAACATCTCACTCTCCCCTAACACTCTCACGCACATTCTACTATTCCTATAGAAAGGCCCCTAATACCTTACCTAATTACCCCCCACTTCCATTTCCTCCAACATCCTCGCACAAGTTCACCCCTCTTTCACTCTAGTCATAATGCTTTCCTCTAAATCTAAGAAAACAACCCATAAAGTAGTAGGGCCTGCCGGTTTGCACGAAAATGACCGCGACCTTTTTTGACCTTTTCTGGGACCGCGGACCGTTTTTTGAGCTCGAATTTACCTGCCGTTGACCTTTTTTTTGGCCTTTCGAACGCTTTTGGGGCCTGACCGTGTGATTTCGACAACCTTTGGTCTTGTCCATGGGTCCATTTTTGGCCCAACGTATTGTCTTTTTTGAGAAATCTGGGCCGGATTTTTTGAGAACCCGATTTTTTTGAGAACCCTAATTTTTGAGTAACCCGGATTTTTTGAAGAACCCTATTTGAGAACCCTATGTGTTTTGGCAAACCTAAACTTGTCTTGGCAACCCTTATTTTTTACGGCAACAGTCCTATTTTTTGCAACCCTTCGAAGAGAGGGTTGCGCCAGAAGCTGTATGCCGTCAAGCAACCGTGCTACGTACCCACCGCTAATTTTCGACCAACCTTGGTCCTTCCATGGGTCATTTTTGACCCACGCGAAATTTTTTTGCAACCCTAATTTTTGGCAAGAACCCTAATTTTTTGTTTTTCGGCAACCCTAATTGGCAACCGCTCGAAGAGGGTGCGCCAAAACGGTTGCGTAAAAGCAACCGTTGTAACGTTATGTAGCCCCCCCCATTTTTAAACCGGCCCCCCTAATTTTTTGACCAATGGTCAATTTTTGCCCAACGGTAATCTTTTTATCTTCATTATAGGGGACTTAGCGCCGTTTTGAATGTCTTAACGTGTTTGACCATGAATAGTTCGGGCCTTGACCTTGCCAAGATACCATGGGTCATATTTTGCCCACGCCAAGTTTTTTGCCCACTCGTGGCCCATCCGTCACATTTTCGTTTCTAACTTGTACGCATGTATTGAACCCACCCTAACTTGAACACCTACACCTACACACACGCACACACACACACACATCACACACATGCACACACAAACATCACTTATACACTTATAACAGGACATTCATATGACACTTATATCAGCAATTCACTATGACACTTACATTTACCCATAGACACTTACATTACACTAATACTCAGCGTCAAACAGCACTGCCATCCCTTGGGTCGTCCATGGGGTCCAATTTGACCCAACGTAATTTTTTTTGCTCCCTTCCGTTTAGGGAAGCTTAGCCCTTTTTTGATGTCTTAACCCTTGTTTGAGCATGAATTCGCCTTTGACCTAGGCATTAAACATGGGTCAATGTTGACCCCACGAATATACTTGGCATGGCTTTGTGTTCCCAACCACCTGTAAAAAGTATTCTATGATGTTCTAAGTTAGTGTGTCCTATGAGTATTAATGGTCCAGGTGATGCCAGGTGAGTGCCAGTGAAGTGCCAATGAGTGCAATAGGCCAAGTGATGCCATCGAGGTGCCATAGTGGAGTGCCCTACATATGTACCCAAGTGAGTGCCACATTAGATCCAACTGAGTGCCCACTTTTTTTCCAAGCCTTTCTCTACCTCCCTGAGCCTAGAATAGCCCAATATGGGTTGTCTCCCCTAGGTGATAAGGGTATGAGGATGCGATTGGCTGTATAATTAAATTGCTAGATGCTTCCCTACTATTGATTATACTTTTTTCTAACACTTAACATCACATAACTAGCGACACTTATACACACATTCACTATGGAACTTATACACACTATACACTTACATTAAACCATATACACTTAAACTCACACACACATACACACAGATATACATCTTACACTTACAACCACAACTCGAAATTTTGATGCGTCAACTTTGATGCCTCAACTTTGATGCCTCAAAATCTTGATCCCACTAATAAACTGGCTCAGCATGATCCGGCGCTTCAACTTTGAAAGGTTCATCTTTGAATGACTCATCTTTATACGTCATCTTTGATAACATCTATATTGATTGATGCATCTTTGATGAAAAATCACCTTTGAGTGGCTCATCTCTACGCCTACATCATAGAACAGAGTTAATATTAATGATCTTTTCCCCTAGTTTCATAATGGAACACCAGGGCCGCCGCATGCCGCCCAGAATCTAACTTCGAGTCTCTTACAGAGTCTGCTAAAGACAACCACCCGCACCCGCAGGTGCGATCCGCCGCGTCCCCGACGCCGCCCGCGTGCGCTGCCGGCAGGCGCATATATTTTCGCGTTCCGCACGCCGCGTGCGCGCGCAGCCGCAATATTTCGTGGCGTTCCCGCCCGGGCCGGCTGTGCTCGCATGCGCAATATTCCTGCGGGAATGGAAAATATATATATACGATACAGCATTCATTTTTATTTCAATGTCAAACTATTCAAAGAATTCTTTTCAAATATACTATGAGTCATCATGTTTATTTCATACTTAAGACAGTTATAAAAAAACATTTTCGCGAACCTAAAAACTGTAACTCATACAGACCTATATTTAACACATATATTTTATTAACATATTTTTACTTAATACTTTTTAATTTATAAATTTTTAAAAATTGTATGGAAAGAAGAAAAAAAAAAACCCCCTTTTTAAATCACAGAGTGTCTGATATGATAATCATTTTAATTTGTACTCACAAATTGTACGAAATTTATTAAAAACATAAAATTTACATACCTTACAGCAGTAAAATTTCAGTAAATCAAAGAGGTTGCGATCCTAAACACCAAGGGGGTAGATTATATGCTTTGTTTCTGCTTAACTGCTAACTCATGTTTTACTGCTTTAAACTCATGTTTTACTGCTTTAACATATGTTTTACTGCTAACTCATATATTTATAACATTATTACTGCTTAAAGCAGTAAATCAGTAATATCAAATAGAGGTGTGACCAGCAAACATAGGGCTTTAAGTATGCTTTGTTTACTGCTAGGACTGCTTTAAACTCAATGTTTGAACTGCTTTAACGTCATTTAATGTTTAACTGCTACTGTCATATATATTACATTACAAGGTACTAAAGCATAATCAGTAAATATGAGAGGGCGGTACCTAAACACCAAGGGATTAGTTGCTTTTGTTTATGTTAACTGCTTTAAACTTTCTAGGCCTTTACCTGCTTTATACTTTCTGCTTAACTCTTAAACTTTCTGCTTTAACGTTTTAACTTTCTGCTGCTTTACTGCTTAACTTTCTGCTTTACTGTTTAACTCATATATTTAGTTAACTAATAAGTTTTATTTTGTTTTATATACTTCTTATTATTTTTTTTTTTAATTGGTATTTTTATTAATTTTTATTTTTATTTATTATTATACTTATATTTAAGGTCATGCCATGTTATTATTATTAGGACACAAATTACATCGACTATGACACTATACAGATGCACATTCACTATTGAACCCTATACCACACATTCACAATCACTTACATACCCATAGTAGCCTTACATTACACTAGTACCATCACCGCATCCACACCACACACACAGCACACACACTACACACAGCACACACTTACACTTATAACACAACATTCACTATACACTTATCTTTAGTTCCATGGACACTATACATTACACTTATACCCAGCAGCACACTCAACTACACAAGATTATTACAACACTCTACGCAGTTTACTTTACACTCCACACGACAGATTACTACACAACGCACAGATGTACCTTACAATGATAACGTACTAATTTAATTAAAACATGTTTATCGATTTTAAAAAAAACACGTACATTATATTACTCATCAAATTATACTAAAATTAATTTTCAAAGTTGCTTAGAACTTCTATAATAATCATCATAGATCATCTATCTTTGAAACAAGAAATTTATTTATTATACGTTAAACTTTTTGTGTATGAAATTTATAACTATAATCAAGTTTTTAAAAGTATACTTTACTAAAATTTTAAGTGAATTTGGATAAAAACACTGATATTTCTACGTACCTTTAAAGCAATAAATCGTATAATTTCATAAGGTCCAGCCTCCCTAACACCCGCTGGACTCATAGCATGACGGGGGAAATGCAACTTCAATAACGTGATAGTATCTGCAGAAGAAGTTCAGAAAATCTTTTTAGTCTTATTGTAAAAAAACAGAAGAGGATATTTTAAAAAATTCACTCGGTGTCACTAATACTATTTGATAATACTTTTTAAATAATTCGATTTTCTTTATTATATTATTAATTAAATTATCTAATGTACATTGGCGCAATTCCATCACCAAGAAAACACAACAATCCCGCACTCCTTAACAGATAACGAAACTGACCTCTCTCTTCTGTAAAATTGTTGAAAATACTACTTCAAGGCCAAAAAAGAAAAAATTAGAAATCCTTTTGTATCCCTGGGGCCTGATTTTAGCACACCATTAATGTTCCCAGGTCAAAATATCATTTGCGCAAGCAAAACGCGACACTTTTTTTAACTTAAAAGGAGGTAATCAATTTATGGCTTAATCGTCGGTTGGTTCCTAAATATTAGGATAAGCCTTTTTGATCGCCGGGGTGGGCATTAGTCCTAATACCAGGTCAAAAGGTAATCCAGTATATAGACAAGAATCGAGATTCAATATCAGTGTTAATACTAGAAAATTATTCAAACTGAAACATGCTGGAATCGGTAAGACCCTTTAATCAGGTAAGAAGGAAATGTTACCTTTCTTGTGAGTGGCCGAGTAATCCTTATCTCTATATGACCCCGTATGTGATTGGTCGAGAAATTATTTTATCGCTTTTTGGTTTTAACGTATGTAAAAACATTTTCTTCATCTAGTGAACCTGGGGTTCGTTTATTTAACCCATGAACCCTCACTCATATTTAATTTAAGAAGTAAAAATAAAGGAAATAGAAAGTTCTCTATATAAATTAGAATCACTAATTTAAAATTAACAGATTTATATATAATATTACTTTATATATAAACATAAATATATATAATAATATAATATAAATATTAAAAAATTATATATATATATTATATATATATAAAAATATACTAAATAATATAATATAATATATATATATAATATATATATATATATATATATATATATATACATATATATATAATAATATATATATATATATATATATATATATAACTATAATATAATATATATATATATATAATATATATATATATAGAATAATATTTATAACTAAATAAATATATACATGATTTATATACAGGTTCACATTAAATAATAATAGCAGGAATTAATATATATAGACCTTCACTTACATTTGACACAGATGTTTATGATATTTATATTAAATTCTCTAAATCTTTGCAAAATATGCAATCATTTATATCATTATCGAGATGATATAGTTTCGTGTCTCAGTAAATACCCTTTCAAGTAACAACATACGTAAAAAAGCCTTCTCTCAGATAATCAAGTATATTTCATTCGGGGTCCACCTTGCAATAAATACTTCTTGCCATTGGTTTTCTAAGTAGATAAAGTGAATTTCTGTACGTCTATAGAACTTAGGAAGCGGTGTCGTGGATAACCGTAGGATCATCTGTCAAGGGTTTTTCCCTTAAATGCGTAAGTACTTGGTAATATACTGTAATGAAGTACGGTTAACGTAATTAGATAGCACATATGTCTTCTTCAGCTGCAATAACAATCGCTTAACGTACCTCTAACATATATTCCATCTGCGTTAGCCTGAAATGTAGAATCCAAATGATGTAGGTTCAAAAATATAGGCGGTTTCAATTATTCTCTCCCAATAATCTAACTCCAACCTGATTATGTTTGGATGTATAAAATGGCTAAGAGTAAAGTTGCTTATTCGCTGGTATTCTTCAGCACAGGCAATAACTGTTTCGTCCAGTTTAAAGCCGAGCTTGGTTTAAAAAGGATTCTGTAAGCCACTCTTCAGGTGATACATATACACAGTAATCACGGCTCAACGAAATAACCCTGGATATAACAGGTGATGGGTTAGCACACTTGAAGAAATTCAAATAAACATCGGTTCTTTATATAAGAGAAACCCACTTCCCCTGGATCTGATTTCCCAGCACTGGATAATGTCTGTATTGAGTATACACATGTAAGTTGGTTCATGAATACAAACTTAGTGAAAATAGAACACTTTTATTAAAAACCAGATAACTTGTGCACCGCTTAAGAGCCAAAACGAGTATGAATTTAAAATGAGTTTTGGATCTAAAACACAGCAATCCTCTCCAATTATTCACCAATCACAGTAAGTCAGGATATGAAAAAACATGTTTTTCATGAAACCAAAAAAACGATAAAATAATTCTCGCCAATCACATACGAGGTCATATAAAGATAAGGATTACTCCGTCCACTCACAAGAAAGGAAACCATTTCCTTCTTACCTGATTAAAAGATCTTACCGATCCACAAGCATGTTTTAGTTGAAATATATTTATAAGTAAAAAAGAAAAAGATTATCGCTCCAGTAACACTGAATACCTTTTGACCTGGATTTAAGGCTTAAATCGCCTCCGGGAACAAAGGCTTATATTACATTTCGGTCTTAATTTTGGCCTACGTAGTCTTGACACATTTAACAGAAAATTCCTTGAAATTTTTCGTGACCTGGAATTACTAAATCGCCCCCGGATACAAAAAGGATACCAATTTAGGCCTGAAGTAGTTATTTCAACACATTTACAGAGAGAGAGGTCAGTTTCGTATTCTGTAAAGGATGCGGGTTGTTGTGTTTTCCCGTGATGGATTGCCAAATGTACATAGATATATAATAATAATAATAATAAAGAAATCCGAATAATTTAAAAACTTTGAATATTTTGCGATAAACATCGGCGAATAATATAAATGTATAGTGAATAATGTGTTATTTTAAATAAGAACTTAAAAAAATTTATAAAATAAAGTTTGAAAAATTAAGTCAATAGAACATAACGCGGTATAGCTTGGTGTAAGGGGTGCTAGGGCTGACCTTACTGTTTTACTGATTAATTGCTTTAAGGTACGTAAAATATCTTATTTTAATAAATTTCATAAATTTTACTGAAGATTATTTTGAAGCTTGATAGATATAGAAGTTCATTGACAAGAAAGCTATAACAGTTAATAATAATTTCTTGTTCAAAGATAAATTATACTTGTGCAGACCATAGCTAAGAAAGGTGAAATATTTATGTTAATTTTGAATGCGTAATAGTAAATTACTGTTTAATAAACATAAAAATGTTTAATAAATTACAAATATAAGTGTAAGTAAACTGCGTGTGTAAGTAAATCTGTGTGAGTGTAAGTAAAATCTGTGTGTGTAAGAATCGTGTGTGGTGTGTGTGTGTGTATTAAGTGTAAATGTAAGTGTCAATGGACAAATGTAAGTGTCATATGAGGTGTGTAATAAGTGTCATAGTGAAGTGTGTAAAGTGTAAGTGTGTGTGTGTGTGTGTGTGTGTGTGGACCCGTGCGTTAAAGTGTAAATGGTAAGTGTCTTGGTAATGTAAGTGGCCAATGAATTTGTATAAGTGCATTGAATGTTGTATAAGTGTCATAGTGAATGTGTGTTCTTAATAATAATAACCATAAGTAAATACCTAAGTAAATAAAAAAAAAAAAAAATAATAAAAATAAAAAAATATAAAAAAAAATAAAAAAAAAATAATAAACAAATAAAATAATAAAATTATATAATAAAAAAATAAAAAGAATTAAAAACAAAATAAAAACAAAATGTTAATAAATAATGATTAAAAACAAGTAAAGCAGAAAGTTAAACCAGTAAAGCAGAAAGTTAAACAGTAAAGCAGAAAGTTAAAGGCATAAAGCAGAAAGTTAAGCAGTAAAAAAACAGTCAAAACAAAAAGCATACTAATCCCCTTTGGGTTAGATCACACCTCTATTGAATTTACTGATTTACGCTTAAAGGTATGTAAGTAAAATATATGAGTTTTAAAGCAGTAAACATGATAGCAGTTAAGCAGTAAAAAGCAAAAGCCATACTAACCCTATGTTGCTAAGCAACACACCTTTATTGATTTACTGAATTACTGCTTTACGATATATTTGATTATGTATCATGCATAAACATATACAAAAATAAACAAACCATAACAACATGAGTTAAAAGCAGAAAACAATGAATTAGCAGTAAAACATAAACAAAAGCATACTAATACCCCGCTTGGTGTTAGGTCACACCTCTTTGATTTACTGATTACTGCTTTAAGGTATAGGTAATGTTAATGTTTTTAATAAAAATTCGTTACAATTGTAGTAAAAAAAATGATTATATATCAGAACACCTCTCGTTTTTCTTCTTACATAATTTTTAAAAAATTTATAAAATTAAAAAGTATTCAGGTAAAAAATAATGTTAATAAATATTTGTGTTAAATAATAGGTCTGTATGAGTTACATTTAGGTCGCGAAAATGTTTTTATAAAAATGTTAAGTATGAAAAAAATGAATGACTCATAGTATAGTTGAAAAGAAATTAAGAGAAAAGTTAATATGAAATAAAATGAATGACTTAAGTAAGTATATATATATATTTTCATTCCCGCAGGAATATTGCGCCTGCCGGGGCTGCACGCGGCGGGCGGGAAACGCGGTAATATTGCCCTGCGGGCGCACGCGGGCGGGCGTGGACGCGGCGCGGATCGCAACCTGCGCGGCGGCTGGTTGGTCTTTGCGCGGAGGCGCATGCGGCGCGTGTGTCCAATTATAAACTAGGGAAGACATTCAATATTAAACTGTCTATGTGCGTAGAGATGAGCCATCAAAGGTGGATTTCATCAAAGATGAATCATCAATATGGATGGTATCAAAGATGACGTCAAAGATGAGTCATCAAAGATGAAACTTCAAAGTTGAGGCATCAATGCTGAGGCAATTTATGCTGGGCATCAAAGTTGAGGCATCAAAGTGGCTCAAGTTGAGGCTCAAAATTTCCGAGGTGTGAGTGTGAATGTAGTGTATAGTGTGGGGGGGAGTGGAAGTGTAAATATGGTTAATGTAAGTGTCATAGGGTAAAGGTCATAGTGAATGTGGTAATAAGTTGTCCGTGAGTGTAGTGTGTATAATTTAGAAAAAGAGACTAACCATCCTAGTAGAAGCATCCCTAGCAACTTGTAATATCACCAATCGAATCCTCATACCTTATAACCTAGGGATAGACACCCATATAGGGCTATTCGTAGCTCAGGGGAGGCTAGAAAAGGCTTAGAAAAAAAGTGGCCACTTCAGGCACTATGTGGCACCCACTTGGCACTATGTGGCACTGACTTGGCACTCATTGGCACTTACTTGGCACTCATTGGCACTCCACATTGGCACCACTGGCATGTCGCACACTGGCAACTCACCCTGGCAACTCATCTAATACTCATAGGACACTAATAGAACATCAGATACTTCTTACGGTGAGTGGGAACCATCAAAGCCATCAAAGTTAAGCGTGGGTCAAAAATATTGACCATCGGTAAAGGAGGTCAAAGGCGATATCATGGTCAAACAAGGTAATGACATCAAAAAAGGCTAAGTCCCTAAAGGAAAGGAACAAAAATTATCGGTCAAAATTGACCCATGGACGGCCAAAGGGTTGGCAGTGTGTTGTACGTGGTATAAGTGTAAATGTAGTCTATGGTAAATGTAAGTGTCTAGTGATGTGTGTATAAGGTCATAGGAATGTCGTATAGTTAAGTGTGGTGTGTGTGTGCCCACCGCACGGTGAGGTGTTCAATTAGGGTAGGTCATCACATGGTACAAGTAGGAACGAAATATGTGACGGATGGGCCACGAGTGGGCAAAAATGCGTGCGGCAAAAAAAAATGACCCATGGAATATGCAAGGTCAAGCTCGAAATATCATGGTCAAAACAAGGTAAAGACATCTCAAAAAGGGCAAAGCCCCTAAATGAAGATCAAAATTACGTGGGCAAAAATTGACCCATGTTCGAAAAAATAGAGGGGCGAAAATAGGGGCAATACGTACAACACGGTTGCTAACGCAACCGTTTGGCGCCAACCCTTCTTCGAAAGGGTTCCCAAAAATAGGGTCAGAAAAAAAGGGTTGCCAAAAATAGGTTGCCAAATAATACCGTGGGCCAAAATGACCCATGGAAGACAGGTTGGTCGAAAAAATAGGGTGGGGTACGTACAAACGGTTTCTGACGCAACCGTTTGGCGCAACGCCTTCACGAAGGGTGCAAAAAAAATAGGTTGCCGTAAAAAATTAGGTGCCCCAAAAAAGTTAGGTGCCAAAAAATAAGGTTCTTCAAAAATAGGGTTCTCAAAAAAATCCGGGTTCTCAAGAAATCCGGGTTGTCAAAAAATCCGGGTTCTCAAAAAACCCGTTCTCCAAAAATCCGGGTTCTCAAAAAATACCGTGGCCAAAAATGACCCATGTGAAGACCAAAGGGTTGGTCGAAAAAAGATAGGCCCAAAGGTGAAGGGCCAAAAAGGTAAGGTCAAGGTAAAAATTTGGGCCAAAAAAGGTCGCGGTCAGAAAAGGTCAAAAAAAGGTCGCGGTCATTTTCGTGCAAAACCCTTGCCCTACTAC
>JABUQX010005281.1:15000-25355 GCA_015478945.1 Trachelipus rathkii | reverse complement strand
AGTAATAGCAATTGAGCTTCTCTGTACAATAAGCTGGATATTTTTCGGTGGTCTTTTCTAATTTAAGCTTTAAAAGTTATATCAATTTTTTCCAGCTTCTTTCAGTGCAGCAAAGAAATTTTTGGTTTTAAAGTTATGGAATATTGTGTACAAGGATGAGAAAGGACCTTCACCTTTTTCTTGAACCAGTCGACGCTTTCGACTGAGCTCTTCAATATCTAGAAACTTTTCATTCTCAACTTCTGAGTTTCTGAAAAATGACCTTTGAGAAGGTAGTAATGGGGATAGTTTTAGTTTCATCACTTTTAAATATGTTTAGATGTATCCTTTTCTTCTTGAACTTCCTGAAATACTTTAATACAAATGACTACGTTGCAAAGTGCAGATATAGATTTTTGTTGTTGATCTTCAATTAAGCTTACCCTGTAGATAGGATCAATATAAGCAGCAGCTAGTAGAGTATCATTGTCAATGAGAGAAATTTATCTCTGGAAAATAAAATGAAAATTTTTTTGAACATTTTTTGGGTTTGGCTAGATAAAATATCTCTATTGATATAATTATTATTATTTAAGGATTTTAGATTTAACGTTAGCTATAAAACTTTAATGTTACTTCACATTTATATTTAAATAACATTTATTTTTTTCACCAATTGTTAAATTAGTCTCGAACTCGTCTCTGATGATACCTGAAGTGGCCAGGCGAAATATTAGATAAATTTCAGAAAGCAGTTGTTCTATTTATTCTAAAATATTCTTAAAAAAAATCGATCATGAAGCGGGTTCATACCTTTAGGAAATTGGAAAAGGTTTGCAAATCTCACATTAATTTATTAGAAGCTGTCTAAATATAAAATTTGTAAAATATTATTATTATTATTATTATTGTTATTATTATTATTATTACCACCCCGTTAACGTACCCCACCTTGTCGGGGTGGGGGGGCTCAGATACCTTTTCCGAATGGTATCTGCGAAGTGGTTGTACGTTTTTGTTTTCGTTGATTTTTCCCCCCTTTTGTGGTTCCCCTCCTTTCCCTTTATGTGTTTTGGTTTCTATATTATTATTATCATTATTATTGTTATTTTATTATTATTATTATTATTATTATGGGGACCTGTTTATTATTATTATTCTTATTATTATTGTTGTTATTATTATTTTTTATTTTATCCCGTTCCCCTTGCCGCTTCCCTATCTCAGTTTCTTCCCTTCTCCTCCTTTCTTGTACGTACTTACCCTACCGTATCTTTGATCTCTCTCTTCTGAGAGTCTTCCCATTCCCCTGCTTCCTGGTGGGTACCGGGCTGTTGTCTCTGTGTGTGTTCATGGGCCCCATCTTGCCCTCCTTCCTACGTGGGTGAGGGTACAGGTTAAAAAACCGGTTTTTGTTGCTTTTCCGGCCGCCTATTTAGGGGTCCCGAACCTTGAGCTAACCGTTGAGGAGGCTGTCCTGCACTTGGGCGCATAATTTTGGGCCTCGCGTCTTATCCGTGTGGTGCCACGGCTTTTATTTTTCATCTTGGGACTGGACGCGGAGTTCCGGGGGGGCTTCCCGAGACCACACCCATGGCCCACCCTACGGGGGGGGGTTTCTAGGGGGAGGTAGGTAGCTCTGGGTCTGTGGTGGGCGCGGTTGCTGCGTGGTTACGCTGCCGGATTTATGTTTCTATTCATCATTTGTGTTATTGAATTTGTGTTTATTTATTTCGGTGCTGATGTTTTGCAGGAGTATTTTTCATGGGAAGAAAATCTAAAAAGTTTAACCGTTTTCCAGAAAGGCGGCAATCACCATCTGGCGGGTCCCCAACCCGTCCCCTCCCTGGCCATTCCCAGGCCTGCGGCCAGCAGGGGCTTTGACGCCCTTGTTGATGAAATGGTTGTACTTCCACCACCCACCCTTATCGCCCTCGATTCCGGTCCTGTTTCAGGGACTGCCCCGTCTAGACCAGGTAGGCTGTTGTGGCCTCTCAGAATGCCCTTGTCTCTCCGTCTTTCGTTTGCATTCCAGGGCCCGCGGTCTAACGGGGTTCCGTTCCGAAACGCCAGTATAAAACCAACGCCGACGATCACTTTTCTCCGACCCCCCTCCAGGGTCCGGGTCTTGATTCCTACCCGCTTTATTTTTTATTTACATTCATTGTCATCTCGTCCACTGACTTCTGTGAGCCAGCTCATCCTTGGCGATGGCTTTGAAAGCTGCTCTTCAAACTACTGACCACAGGCCACGCCAATGAGGAACGGTTCCCTCTTGTTCGTGGCTCTTCGTACCCAGGCAATTTGTACTTATGCTTCCCTATCCCATTCTGGGAAGATTCCGTCATTTACTAAACCTTGACGGATTGTTTTGTAACACGTCGAAGGGTTACCATTATATGGCGCCGGAGTTCTGCTTCGATGCGTCATTGACATCCTAACTCATTTACAGGACCACCACGTGCTCATCACCGACGTTTATCGGTTCCCTCCACTTAAAGAATGACCCCTCAAAGACGAACCCTCGTCTGTTACCCTCTCTGTGCCTTTCCCTCCATCCAAGGTAAACCTTGGTTTTACCATGCACACGGTTCGGATTATGTGCCCTTCCCGGGAAGATGTTTCAAGTGCCATAAATTTGGTCCACCCCCAGAATATTGTCGGTCTCCCCAGACCATCTGTCCGACATGTGGCAGTGTCTCTCCACTCCGAACGTGACAGAGATTCACTCCATGTTGTCCTAACGTGCAAGGGGGTCACACCCGGCCTCCTCTGTCACTGCCCCTTTTTCGCCTTGGAGAAGGAAATCCCTGGGTTGCTGAGGCTAAGTTTCAGACAGTAATAAGGCTGACCCGCCGGGCGATGGGAGAAGCTGGCTCATTCTTCCTCTATCTTATGCTGCGCAGCGTTCCACTCCACTGCGGTTGCCTCTTTGTTGCTCATCGCCCTCCGTGCGTTTTTGTTTCCGGGCTTGTTGCCGCTTTCACGTTCGACCGTTTGGCCTTCCGTGCCGGTTCCCGGTCACCTGTTTCGGTGGTTTCTGTGGCCCTGGACAATTGTCCTCCCAACTCTCCCGAAATGGTCCGCCGGCCACTCGTCGTTCTTCGCCGACATACACGACCCTCTCTCATGCTCAATCTCCTTGTAGAGGTCCATGCAGCTGCCCAAGGGGAAATCTGATGTTGCGATAAGTTCCGCTTCTGAGGTCGATGGCAATCGGTCCATGGCCTCGTCCAGACCTACCTGTACCGTCTCCCGGAAACGCCCTGCTGCTGTTTCGCCGGGGAAACAACACCAAGTCCCTCTTAACGTTTGCGAGAGTCCGTCCAAGGGCGATCTTCCCGGGACAGACATCCGTACTCGTTTCTTATCGGGCCGCGGACTTCTTGAAGCGGAAGGATCCCGTTTGTACTGGGGGACCTGTCTCTCCTGCCTAAACGGGCTCGCAGCGCTGACACCCCGCGTGGCCGATCTCGGACCAGTGGTCCGCCCTCTGCCCGTTCTGATAATTTACTACTTACTCCGCCTAAGCCCCCTTCGCTTCTGCACTATTCAAGCGATTCTGAAACTTTTTCGGATGCCACGATGGACTCTTCGGACTTCTCTTCTTCCATGGGGGTGTCACGTGCTGGGACACTGTTGTCCCCACCCGAGGGAGGTCCGAGGAGGTATCGATTGAAACCTCGCCCGCTCGCAGTCTTCCTTCGTGGTAGACGTGGCACCGCTTCGATGTGTGTTGAGGTTGGGTTGGCTGCTGGTGGATGCAGGAGGATGGAGGAGTCTTCCCTTCCTGCCTCTTCCCCTCCACCCCCTTTGACTTCGATCCCGTCGACGGAGCCTTCTGGCTCTCCTCGAGCGCGGGACCGGCTTTTCGAGATTTTAACTGCTGGACGTTCAACCCTTGTCATCCGATGTGTGCTATCTCCACTCCCGCCGACCACCACTCCTACTTGGTTTCATCCTCTTTTCATCTTCCCCAGCCTTTGATTAAGCACCTCTTGGCAAGACGCGTCCCCCTTTCCGGCTTGCTAAGAAGTCTGGCAGGGGGTGCGTCTGGAGGGAGGGATGTTCGAAATGTGAGTGTGACTGGCGCGCCTCTTTGGCAAGCCCTCTCCTGATGTGCACAGGAACCCCTCTCGTAAACAGGGGGGTCCACACATATCCCTGCTGCGTGATCTTCCTCTCCCTCCGGGGTTTGAGGTTCCTGTCGGTGGGTCGTCCGGCGGCTCACGGGACCCTCCGCCTTTAACCTCTGAGGAGACTGCCACATCCCATAACATATCGTGACTTTTGTCACGGATCGTCCTGACCATTGATTATTTCCGAGTTATGGCACGTTGCATTCCAATGTAACTGCCGCGGAGACTTTGCTAATTAACGAAGAGCTGAAGAGATTACTTGTCGATCATCAGCCCTTGGCTGTTTGTTTACAGGAGTTGCAACTTCGTGACCGTGACCTTTTGCAACCTTCACGGTACAGGGAGCCCCTTATTCCCTGAATCGTGGAACCAGCGACAGAGGTGGGGCAGCGATCCTGCTTCACGAGTCTGTCCCATTTACGCACATTGCCCCGCTCTACTCCGCTGCATTGGCCGTGGCGGTCGTTATTCCATCTCTCGCGCTTACGCTTGTGCTGGGACCTGGCGCCCAGCTGTAATTATACCAAGAAAGACCTGATTTTGGTGCGAGCGTCTCCCACCGCCCATGTTAGTCCTAGGTGACTTAACCTCCGCCATCCTTTGTGGGTTGACTCTGTTACGTTCCCCCAATGCCAGTTGGTTGTTGAGTATTTTTGCAGGATTTTCATTGGGATGTCTCAACACGGGCCTCCCACTTTTTGAACGTTTTGAAACAGGCACTTCTTCCTGTGTTGACGTCTCGTTGTGTTTCATCTCGTCTTTAGACCGTTTTGGGTGGGAAAGGTCGTCCTTCCTCTGTGGTAGTGACCACTACCTATCGGGATACCATCCTTTCGGCCCCAGTCCGCAGCTGCCACCTTATTCTGGCTGGCGATACAGGGCAGACTTGTCTTCCTTTCATCAGGCCACTTACTTTTCCATCTTTCCTGCAACTTAACGTGTTCCCGTCGCCGGGGGATGCCTTCACTTACTTTCAGAAAGTTATCCTTCAGGCGGCAACATAGCTTCGACACAATGGAATGACTCATTAATCGACGAAACATATTGGAACAGGAAGTGTGCTCGCGGTCTAATGTGAAAAGCGTAAGTTGTATAGCTGTATAAACAGACTCCCACACCTTTCAACTTGATTCTTTTTAAGGCTTCGGCGGCCCGTTCCCGGCGTATTAAATCGCCGTACGCGGAAATAGTATTTTCGCACATACGCTTCCACCGTTAGTTTCTACGCCTGTATCTTCGGTCCATAAAAAAGGTGCGGAAAATTTCCCGAAAACACCTGCTGATCCGCCTATTATCCTTGCTTATGGCCCGCAACGCAAACTTCTGATTTCATCTCTGCTCCCGGAGTTGTGGCGGACGAGTTGGGTTTTCACTTCGGTCCTTGCTCCAGCGGCTTCCCGTTATTCCTGACCTTTTCGTTTAGTCGCTTGCGGGGTGCGAGTTTCCTGATTTTTTCTGTTCCGCCTGGCAACAGACCTCCAAGACAACCGGCTATTCAGCAGGGCCGATTCCATAGACGCCCGCAAGCTTTCGGCGGGGATGGCAGCACCTGGCCCTGACGGGCATATCTCCTTTTCAGATTCCTGGACAATGCACATTCACTGCCACTGCCTTCCTCTCGGCTTATACAATAGAATATGGGTGGAGGGGGGGTCTTCCCTCCTGTTTGGTCTACTGCATATATTGTCCCTATTGCCCAAAACCTGGAAAGATCGACTTCTTCCGATAACCTTCGCCCTATTTCATTGACCTTGCAATATCATGTAAACTTATGGATGAGATTGGTGGCCTTCCCGTATTGTTTCCCACGTTGGAGCAAACTCCATGGCATTTTCCGACTACCAATTTGGTTTTCGTCGCCATCGGCTCGACTCAGGATCCTCTCCTTTGGTTGGAATAACGACATTCGTGAGTCTTTTGCGTTCCAACAAAATTGACCCTGGCCGTCTTCTTTGACCTCGGAAAGGCGTATGATAGCACGTGGAGGTTGGGGGTTTTGCGGAGCCTCCACTCTTTGGGACTTAGGGGCAACTTCCCCTATTCCTTCAGTTGTTGATGTCGGACCGTTCGTTTTCAGGTCCGTTGTGGTACACGCTGTCGAGGTGTTTTGTCCTGGACGAGGGGGTGCCGCAGGGCAGTGAATTAAGGGTGTTGCTTTTCGCAAATTGCGTTTCAATGGTGTTGTCGATCCCATCCCGCCGTCAGTGCGCTGCTCCATCTATGTTGGCGATCTTGCCCTGTACATCTCTGGTGCTAAACTTCCTTTGTATGGAACGTCAACTTCAGATTGTTGCCATCGATAGGGGTTCCTCTTGGTGCTCTGCGCGTTGTGGTAGTCCACGTTCGAAAACTACGCCGTGCTTTTCCGGAAAAATCCTCGGTTCGTAGGGGTCGCCATACAATTGCCTCCCAAAGTTACGTCTCTGATGGCTCCCCTATCCGGTGGAGCCGAGGTGCGGTCCGGTCTGTTTGCTCGATGAGCGCCTTACGTACCTCCTCCGTTATTACTCTCCTCAAAGCTAATTGCCACCGTTCTTTGGATCTCTTACGGCACCTCACCTCCAAGACTGGGTGCGGACAAAAAAACCATGCTCCACCTATACATCATGCTGGTGCGGGCTAAACTGAACTTTGGTTGTGCCATTTATGGGCAGACCTTCCAGTCCTACCTCCGCTTCCTTGACCCCAATTCAGACTGAGGGTCTGAGAATTGCCACGGGTGCGTTTCCGTCCTCTCCGAGCGGAAAGCCTGGAGGGTGGAGGGCCGGCGGTGATGCCCCTTATCCCTGCGAGGAAGCAGCTCATGTGCTCGCTGTTCATTCGTCTTTCAGGTTCCTATCCTCGTCTGCCTTTGACACCTAAATAGAGCGGTTTCGTCCAACCCCTCTTATTTGGCCATTTGCTGGGGTTGTTTACTTCCATCTTTGCTTTCCTCGACCTTCCTCAGCGAGCGGTCATGCAATTTGATTTTTACCTCTACTCGTTCACAGTGGGTCTCTCCGCCTCCTGCGCTCTGCAGTGGAATCCAGTCTTTGCCTAAGTCGGAGGCGCACCCAGTGCTGTTGAGGGATTCCTTTGTATCTCACGCGGAGGTCCATAGCGACTCTATAGCGGTATACACCGATGGTTCAAAGACGGAGGAAGGGGTGGGAGGCTTTCAGCTTTTGTTTCCGGGACATCACTTGTATCCCATACCCTTTTCCGCCGGAAAACCATAATATTGTCTGACTGAATGGTTTTTTGTTTTTCAAGAACAAAAAACTGTGAAGCTAATAAAATAGATAAGCGGTAAAAAAATTTGATCCATTGCTCGTTAACTGTAGAAACAGGAATCAAAATAATAAAGTACCTTCGCCCGTCGGGTGAATGAACAACAAATAAGGTGGATGAATATATACCCAATAAGCCATTTTATCTAAACAGTAAACAGACTGACTCCGGAGCGAGCCGTCCCCCGCCTCCATCAAGTGTCAATTACATGACAACGTTACATGAATATTAAACCCTGTAAACCCAGTAAATTAATACATGATGCCATAACTTCAACAAAGTCCTCTGCTTGATAGACTCAGCGCGATAATTAATAATAATTAACGATACACCAAACATAAATGGGAAAAGGAGAGCACCATAACAATGAGTTCGGTTGGGTTCACCTCCCATTGTGGTGTTGCCTGGGAGGCACACGAACCAAAAGTGCCAGATGGGGGGAGGCCCAAAACGGCGGCGTCTGCACACGAGTTGTGTCGGGTGTCCCGTTACCTTCCTCCAGCTGTGCGCTCTGGGCAATTTCCCTGCTACAGATTTCTCCATCTCTTGCGTCAAGGCTTCCTCTCTGGCTGGTGGGCAGGGTCATGTTGGGCGGATGGATGCTTGCGAATTAAATGAGAAGCAGACACACAAACTTCGAGAAGTACAACCCGTCTCTCTCTGGGCCGAAAACAAGAAACTGTGGTTACCATCATCTACCAGTAGGAAAAGAGCTCTGTCGCTATCTACCACTGGAGGTGGTCCTGGGCTCGAAAATTAGGCGTCTGTCATTCTGGTGCATTAGCCGCCTCTCACCACACTCGGCGAACAAATTTCTTATTTGTCGCGGGGGGTCCCCGACCTGCCCATTTTCGTCATCCAGTTGGTCCTCTTCACTGTCGTTCATCTCTTTGTGGGTTGCGCGAATATTTCTCGACCCTTCGAAGCAAGTTCTTTTCCTGACGTTGCTAACTATACCTCTTCACGGCATCTCTTCAAGCACCATCTTATCGAATCATCTCATTTTCTCGCGTAAGTGATCGTATTTTTAGCCTTCTTTGGAACTGAACATCTTTTATAAAGATCTAACCATCTCAGCCTTGTTCCTCTTTCGTTTGTCGTTAGGGATTTCCACCTGGTGTAGTTAGTTTGCTAACTACGGTCTGAGTACCGATGTCTTGTTGAACGCGTGTGGAGATCTACCTGTACATCCCTCAAAAAAAAAAAATATTTATATTATTATTATTATTATCTATATTCATTGTTATTGGATTATTATTATTATTATTATTTTATTATTATTATTATTATTATATTATATTATATAATAATAATAATCATATTTATATTTAATTAATTTAATATATTATTATTATTTTACTTAGTATATAGTTATTGATTTATATTCATTGCTATCTGTTATTGTTACTCGTATATATATTATATTATTATTTTAATTGTATGATGATTTAGCATTATTTAACGCTTGGTTGTGTGTTCGCTTGATGTTGTTCTGTTAATTGTTTAGGTATACACGTAAATATACTCTGATTTTGATAATATACGAATATATCGATTTTCCTTTTCTGGTAATAAAGATTATACAATAAAAATTATATTTCCAAAAGATTATTGACTAGACTACTATAACAGATATATCTAAGTCTGTTCGGTGATAGGTTGACTATCTATGTTAATCAACATATTTTCAGTAGCTTAGAAGTTCTAGTTGGTCCACTTGTCAGCTAAGTTATACTTTATATCTCAGGAAAAACTTTGATGTTTACAGACGTAGCTTATACATAAGTTTAACAATTGTGTGAAGGCAAAAATAAATGTTAATTAATTTAAAGTAATATTTTAAATTTCTAGTAGTGGTGTTAGTAGTAGTAGAAGTAGTTTAAAGGTTAGTAGTAGTTGTACTAGTAGAAGGGAGAGTTGTAGATACTCATACAGTGGAGAGTAAAAATGTTATAGTGCTAAACCGTTAAGTATGGCTTGATAGAATCGATCAATAGTAATTTAGAGTAGGTTAGTGGTAGTGACTATATTTTTTGTAATACTGGATTTTCTATATTCAATAAGGTAAGGAAGTTAGTAGATATGTGTTTATCTTAGCCAAACCCATAAGTAAAATGTTTTCATAAAGTAGTAATAGTGTTAGCTATGAATTTTGCTCCAGAGAAGTAGATAGATTTACTACTCATTGACGATATGAGTAGTCGACTCTACTAGCTAGTAGCAGTAGTCGTGTAAGCTGTTGTTGTATAGTAGTCCGTATAGAGCAGTTAGAGTATAGTCATGGTATGAAGAGTAGTCAGTAAGCTAAACATAATAGTCATGTAGTAATCTGCAAGCTTTGCAAAGTACGCAGTTAGTAGTCAATTGTATTAAAGTAGAAGTATTATCGTTAGGAAGTAGTAGCTCTCAGATAGATAGGCCGACTACTCTGTGTGAAATACCTGGATACTTTCATGTAATCATATTATTTTACTCGAGTTTTGTAATGAAAACTGAACAAATAGCTAATGTGACTGTTAAACTTTATAACGTCAACTCACAATTTATCTCTACTAATTGACCTTGCAGCTCACAGGCCAGAATCTGCAATGATTTATGCGGAGAAGATAAGGGAAGACAATGATCATAGAAGGGAGATATGAGAGAGAGAGAGATTAGAAAAGTATGGTCGATAGTAAGTAGATGTTAAGGAAGAGAGCTCGAAGTCAGAAGAAAGAGAAGAGCGAGTGCCAGACTGGGAATTGCGAAGAAGAAGAGAGAGAGGTGAAGGTCCTTTCTGAACATGATAGACGAGATGAGATGATCTAATATGTTTGAACATGGTAGACAAGATGTTTCTGAGTATGACTTGCCTGAAAGAAGCGTGAAGAAGAGTGATGAAGAAGAAGTGAGACAGTATCAAAAGAGGACTTTCTGAAGCTAGCAAATATAATGTATTGACAAGGAAGACGCTACTGACAGGAAAAA
>JABUQX010005281.1:0-10000 GCA_015478945.1 Trachelipus rathkii | reverse complement strand
GTACGAATGGGTTAGACTTCCTCGACCAATAGGAAAAGAGAATAACAACTAACTTTTATCGTCTTCTTTAAAGATTAGAAGCAGTCCACCTCTTAAGCTCCAGTTAATAACCATTAACTTAAAACTTTGTTTTCCAGTATAACTGCCATTTCTTAACGAAAAACTTAAGGATTATAAGTCTCGATGAGGGAATGGAAGCAGGGCAACAATGAAACATTCACGCTCTCCCTTTGCTTCCGCATCCGCATCCACATCCGCGTCTTTACTAACCTTTTTTCATATATGGGAAGGAATCCAACAAAACTTTATAAGTCTTCGAGTGAACATGAAGTCTAGGAAGACATTTGTGTCTTTTCTCACTAGCGAGAGACGACTCCCTAATACAATAAGAGTTTGCAGCACTCTTTAAAAATGATAAAATGGAAAAGGGTAAAGAATTCATTAGCGGAAAAATGATATTATAAATTATAAAGAGAGCATGTTTATTTACAGGTTTGGTTAGGGGAAGCTGGGATGTAAGGATCGTTCTATCTGGATATCTGGAAGTACAGTTCAGAAGAATGCGTAATATAGTTTACTCTGTTAGTGACACATCCAAAGACTGTGTGTGTAGGTAGACGTAGTGTACAACATTTTCTGTTTATATATTGATGTTAATTAACTCATGTTTATATTCTTTTCAGTTATTAAATAACAAATTTGCAGATATAATAATGATGATAAAAGTAATTTAACAATTACAAGGACGATGGATTATGATTAAAGAAGAATGACATTGGGAAAAGTAATATATCAGAGGTCAGAGCTGTTACACTAGCTGTAGAAGAAGAGGAATAACAAAATTAGAACAATCAATAAAAAGAATGTTTTCGATTATGTTTTGCTGAAGATTGTGTCTTAGATTATGTCTTGCAATAAGAGTAGACTACCGTGACAACACCCGGATATGTGTCGACCCGTCGGACGAACTCTGCATGGTGTATTTCTTGGGTTTTTTTTTTTGTAGTCGTTTTTTCTGGAATTATAGGGGGGGCGGGGCAAAGATTATTTTCTTAAACAAATACTGTTTTTCAGTAGATAGTACTAGTTGTACCTAATTATAAAATAAAGTACTTTTTTATGATGATTTGGTTTCTCCTTCTTCTTCACAAGGATTGTCAGTTTTCTATTAACGTAAAGTAATTATAAGCTCCTGCCACTGATGTATTTTATCAGGCTCAATAGTTTGTTTGGCAGTACAAAACTGACACGCTGCGTGTGCATACTGTATGTAAATTGTTAATGTATAATTATAAGGTATGGAATGTTGCAAAATACAAGTACAACCACAAAAATTAAAACAGGTACAATGAAACAATAAAACAAACAATCAATTGCCATATAAATCATAAATATTAAATACTCCTAACAAAACAAAATACTAACCGCCCTTCGTTAGATCCTTGAGTAGCTTCTTTCCAGCGTCGTATCTTGAGCAATCTTCGCTGCCTCTGCCAAATACCTTTTTGAAATCAAAATCACCACTTTTGTCCCAGTAACCTAACTCGGCAGCTTTATCTTGAAGATCACCACTCATTTTATCAATTTTCGTTCCAATTGAGAGACAGTTACTAATATTTCTGAAACCAGCTGAAAATAATTTTTAGTAGATATTTAGTGAGGATGTGTTAACTGTGTTCTCTGGTGAAAGAATTTTAATTTCATTTTTTTTATTGTTATTATGTAGTGTTGTGTTTAGATAAAGTGTGTGTATGTATGTTTTTTTTTAATCATAGTTTTGTTTAAATTTTTATTAATTGATACTACATAGTAATAGTAGGCTTTTATTCTTTACCGTAAAGGTTTTACGTGTTTTAAAAAAATAAGTATGTTTTAACTTTTTAACTATTTTTTTAAAAACTTAATATTGGTTTTACAATTAAGGTGTTATTTTGTTTTTACTCTTTTGGCAGAAGCAAACCCCTTTTAGCATTTTATATACTTTATATACATCTTGAAATTATTCTACATCTGTTCAATTTACTTTTATATTTGGGTTTTTATAGTAATTACGCTGTTAATACTACTTCTAGAGTGGGATGGGTTGCGTGAGTCGTGAGTGTGTGTTTCAGCTATTCGTGCATTTGTTTAAAATTTATGATTTTTAAAACTAATTTTTAACATTTAAATTTATAAATTAAAGTTTTAATATTAAATAATTTTATCTCAGATTTCACCTTTTGTTTTTGTCTGTCTGTTGCTAGTTTTTTTTTTTGTTTCCTTTGTTGCGACATTGTTTGAGAAATGGCAGATTTGCGCAGGCGTTGAGTTTTCTATACTTTACCAACATTTGCAGCTTACACTCTACCTCTGAATCCGAGGTATATCACCTCGCTAACTCTAACCCTAACCTTTTGCTCTTCTCTGAAACCTATATAGCTAAGAATTCATACTCTAACTCATTTAACATAACAAACTATAACTTATTTCATAACTTCCGTCTGAAGAGTGGAGTATGATGCCTATATAAACATCAATACTCCTGTAACACCGTCTCGAAAACCTCGAATCTCCTAACTCCGATGTTCTATAGCTTAAAATCTTTCATCCTTCTACTACAATAATCTTGTACTTCTGCTGCCGTTCTCCTAACAGAACAGATTTTCAAGCCTTTTTTTGAATATCTTACTACTTCTCACGAGACTGCTATATCTTCTCATCAAATACTGAGGTCCTCTATCGTCCCAACCAATCTTGAAAACATTTGACCTACGTTTAACCATTAGTTCTTCTTCCTATAAATACGTCACCTCCGTTCCTATCGGTAAATCTGACCAAAACCTTATATCTCTCTAATTTTAATACTGCCATAAGGGCATTTTCTGGCACATCAATCGGGCAGATTGGTTGGCTTTGCGTCGCTTCTACAACAACTGGAGTGACTACTTTGACCTGAAGAGCGCTTTTCAGCTTTCCTACCGATAAGGTGAACTGTAGCGTTGGTGGGAAAGAGCAGTTCGTTCACTCTTCTTCAAATCCTAAATCTTTATTCACCTCAATAATCCCTTGTTCGATCGTGCTTGCTTCTTGCATTTCAGGCCTAAAGGCAGTACATGTCGGGAGTGGAAAAAATCTCGTTCTCCTATCACTCTCGCTAATTTTCATTCAGCTCGGAATTGTTGAAGAGGCACTATTCGACGAGCAAAGAGGAACTTTCATAAAACGAAATTGCACAAATCTCCTTGGTTCACCAACTAACAAATCTCCTGGCCTCTTGCGAAAAACAACTCTAATAACTTCTGTAAATCTGCCTTTCCTCCTCTTACTCGCTCTGATGGTTCTGCTGCTAATACTCCAAACTGAAAAGGCCAAATGCTCTTCGGCATCCATGGTTGGCCTTTAATTTTCAACCCCCTAGGGGATGACTTTGGCAAAATCCCTTCTCCTCCTCCTTCTCTTCTCAGGTATCCTCATCTAACCGATTTATACGTTTTCCGCCTTAGGGACATATGGGGAGACATGTGCGGCTGAGGTCCTTGACATGTCGTATAGGAATTTGACCGGGTATATGACACACGTCCAATACTCTCCAAGCTCCCCATGTTTGTTTTTCTCCTCCTCTTTGGTTTTGGGGTTCTTCCTTGCTATAGAAATCTTCGCTGATCCTTGCGAGAATTCTTCCTTCATATAAATGTGGTGCTGTTTCCTCAGGGTTCTGTCTTATCCACCTACTCTATTCCGAGCTTTTCATTGAGGATCTCTCAGCTTGGCTCATCTATTTTCTATCCATTCATATGTCGATGACGCGACCCTCCATTTTTCAACTCCTTCTTTTGCTTCTAAAAATGCCTCTCGTCTGATCTTTGCAACTGTTATTTAAAGTTGATATATTAGTTTCACTCTAAAAATCAATTGAACGGATTAAGATCATTGCATAAAAATTCCAGCATATCTGAAAATTCCCCCAAGCCTGGGGTTAACTAAGCTTTCATCTCTCTTCGAGGTTCTCTCGTCTCTCAATGTTGACAATATAAACATTCTTGGTCGTAATATAAACAAAAATGTTGGCTTAATATAAACAAAAATGTCTTGGAAATCTCATATCACAATGATTGCTAGGGGTCCTCAAAGAAGCTGGAAAATCTGTTTAGACAGTGAAACTTTTTTTTAACTCTCTTCTGTTACTTCAACTATACAAGGGTCTCATCCGATAGTGTATGGAGTACTACTCTTCATATATAGGGTGGCTCTGGTTCCACCCGGCTTTTGGATACGTCGAGTCAAAAGTTTATTAGGTTTATAAAATGTTCTGTACTTTCCAATTCACTCGACCTTTATCTTTACGACGTGACATTAGTGCTTTGCCTCTTTTCAATAAGTACTACAGCGTCATATCCTGTGCCTCTCGAGGGGGCTGACCAAATCGTGTACAGCCATCTTTAATGACATCCTCATTTCACAAGGAGTGCTCAGTGTCTGAGCAGAAATTTTTGGGACATTAGCAACCCAGTATTGTTCGCCCAGGGGTGCTTCCTTTCTTTCCAGCCACATCTTTTCTATGGAATTCTCCTCCATCTTGTGTTTCCTGCTGAATCTAATCTCCCTCTAATAGGGACTCTTGCCTGTGAACCCGGTGTGCCTCAATTTAATATATATTATAGTATATTATATATAATATATTATATATATATATATATATATAACTACTACTATTACTTATATATATATATCATATCTATATATATAATATTATTATATATATATATATAATATAATATAGTATATATACTAGTATACTATATATACTATATATATAGTATATATATATATATATGCTGGTATTTTAGTCGAAAGAGGCGTCGAGTGATTGAAAGACTGATTGGTGTTCTTAGAACAAGTAGTCTTAGGAGTGGTAGGAGGATGTGTGGATCAAACTCTTTACTTGAAACAATACTTGAGAAAGCAGGTGAGAAGCGAATAATTGTATTTAGGGTTTATGTGGATTTGCATAGCGCTATGATAGGACTTAATAGGGGAGCGGGGAAGTTCTATGGGAGGTAGTTATCTAATATATGTGCTTGGTGGTAGGCTTCTGAATGGTGAATCCAAAAGTATGTATGACGAAGTGAAGAGAGTGTGTAAAATTAAATGGTGTCAAAACGTGATTGGTTTGCAATCATTAGTGAGCGTACGTGAGCAGGGATGTGTTATGTCTCTTGGTTATACTCAATTTGATATGGATTGGGTTATGAAAGAATTAGAGATGGCGGTGCCAGAAATAGTGAACTTGATGGAGAATGGAGTGTGATTACTAAAGTGCCCTACTTATTATATCGGATGATTTGGTTTTGTGTGCCTGAATCTGAAGAGAGTTGAGAGGATTGGTAGAGAGACTTTGGTAGGTGTGTGTAAAGAGTGAGGGTTTGAAAGGTAAACCGCCAATTAAGAAAAAGTTAGGTTGTGAGTGAGGACGTCTCGTGTGAAGATATGTTATGATGGTGGAGGAGCTAGTAGCAAGTGTCTGAGTTTACAATATTAGGATATATGATGGATGAAAGGGAACGGATGAGGGCAGAGTGTAGCTAGGAAAGTTGTGAATAGGCAGGGAAGGTGGCTGGTGCAAATACATTGTTGTGAATGTAAATGGTTATTAAGTCTGAGTTGTCGTCTTCATGAGGAGTTATTTGCTTGACCTGTGTTAAGGTATAGCCAGTGAGACTATGGTCTGGAATCAAGTACAATGTATTCAAATGGACATGTTGTCCAGATGACGATCTTGAGGGGCGTGTTATGGTGTGAGAAGGATTGACAAAATGATGAATGAGCGTAATTAGAGAGTGTATGTATGTGTTCGTGGATAGAATAGCGGTAAATGATGACGTGATCATAAATGAAAGTACGGTTGGAAGTTGAGTCCATGTGGAAAGAATGAAATGATAGTACACGTTGGTGAAAGCGGATGTATAGTGGGAGTGTGTTGGGAATCGACCGGCTGGGACCGAAGAAAAAGTGGATTGAGTCATAGTAACTGATGAAATGGATTGGAGGAGAGAAACGAAAGTTTGGCAGAGGCGAGAATAAAGGTGCATAGATGGTCGTGAATGCGGGATTTTGTTGAGGGGTATACGTTGTGCCACTAGGCCGAGGGATGACCCTACACTGACGACTATGCCTAAAGTGAGGGTCCGTCGCGAAGGTCCCGTGCAGCTCTAGGATGGATTTTCTAACTTGCGACGAGTTCTAATAGGTATAGAGTGGCCGGTAAGGCTGGGCTTCTTTTCGACTGTGTCATGATTTTTCTACTACTTTTCGTATTCCCCGATGCAGTACACGCACCTTACCCGCCACGTCTTGCGGAAGAGAAAGGATGACATTATATATATATATAATATATATATATATATATTATATTATATAGTATATATATATACTCATAGTATTGATACTATAATATATCTAGGTATATATATTTATATATATTTATATATACTATATATATAATTCTACAGCTCCATTTTCCTGACATGGTTTGAAAGCACTTACCTAAAGCACACAATTACAAATTTCTCATTTACACGTTTTCTCTTATGAATTTATACAATTTGGTATGACAAGACTTTTCTTAAACTTTCACACAAATAATTAACTAGGCAACCATAAGGAAACCCGCAACTACTCGAAAATTTCATATCAAACTATCAAAGACCAAGATAGGTATCTTACAGTTATCATAAAGGAAATGAGTGGTCTCTAAAATATTATATCAAACATTATCATCTTACAGTCTCTTATAGATGATCATCTTTCTTCCAAAGCAATATCTCTTATCACTTAAAAGACCCAACAAATAACTCATTGCTAATCATCCTAAAAGGTCAAACCATCGCTTGCTCAATTGTTTGGAGGAGCTCTAGTGGTTAGACAGACTAAATAGATCTTTTGCATGATTATGGTTTAGGAGTTTATCCCTTGGACTAAGTATACTATAAAACAATGTCTGTAACCACATTACAAGGAAGAACTCAGGAGTTAGTTACTTTGATTGGTACTTAATATTTGGTAGTAGGATAGTGATACTCTGTAATTAATTCTAGTTTGCAGCGGATGGGTGGGTGGGGAATAAACATACGCAAGCACAAAACCCCAGTCAGGAAAACGGCGTTAATTTATTTTTTTACTCATACAAAATGCTCTTTTCAAACCCTTCTATTAAAAGACAAGACCACGCTCCACATACACACACTAGAGTTCAAACTATTTCTGCTTATGATTTGAGCAACTTTTGTGCTTTGTGAAAAATGTTACACCTCAGAAAACCATCAAACATGGTATCCCACTATCTAAAAACCCAATTGTGATTGGTTAGGGATGGTGGTAAATGACTTTTTATTCATTAGGGTTTAATCTGGGAGCTGTGGTAGTTAAGGTTAAAGGAATTAAAGGAAAGACTCACACACATTCTTTCATTTGCTATTAGTGATAAATAAATATTTCCCAGATTGCGTTATTCAACCTTTCCAAGCCAGACTGCAAACCTCAGCATTCCTAAAACGTTTATCTGTACAAGCATTCCTCAAGCAGACCATTAAATAATTATTAGACTGTAAATTATATAATCAAGTCTGACACTGTTCTAATCATATCTGTAAAAAATCTCACAAGCTATCATTTAAGAAAAAAGAAAAAATAGCAAAAAAAAATTATTATTCCTACAAATCATTCTTATACTGTAACATTAAAAATAAAATACAATGAATTCACACATTACCCAAATTTCTAAAGCAGAGGCTAATGAGTGAAATCTTTAATTTATCTTATTTAGTGTTAGAAGTGCCAATTAAAAGTTATAAACAAAAACAAATGCGGAAATATCTGACTATTATACCTCATAACAATGAAAGTATACAGTATTAGACCAGTACCTCATACTTGTCAGTATCTATCTAATACTTTTATAATTTAACTGGCATGAGAATTAGTGTATTAGACCAGTATTTCATACCTGTAATTTTTTCAGCAGCCCACAGTGATCCTGCAGTTTCTAATACCCACGCTTCAGAGGAATCTACGATGAGGAAACTGTTGTGGTAGGAGAATCCTGGATCAGAATCTGAGCAAGGTCCGCCTTGACCATAAGCTTCTAATAGGCTAGTTATAATATCCAAAGCTTCTGAAGCAGTCTTACCTCTTTCAAGGCCTAACCTGTATTGAAATGAAACATACCACTGTTAATAAAAGTTTTAAATAATGCAAAAAAGCCAAATGATAAACTACTTCCAACTAATAATAAGATTATTGAAATACAATCAATCAAATTAAAAAATTAGTTTTGGGTACTAATTTTAATTGGTACTAAAAATCTTTTTTTTTTCTTTTAACTATTATTTAAGCATAATGGTAACAAACTTATCATTCCTTCTCATTTTCACATATGGTAGGTTAAACACCAAGTTACAGAGATACCAAAATTCTTATAAATTTCATGCTCTATTGAAAAACTTAACCAACCTTAATAGATCCATTCCCAAAAGTTTTTCTTCCTCATCAATATCGACTTTGGTCCAAATAGCCTCATTACCAATGGCCACACCATGTTCATTAGCACCCATTTCAGCACCCCACATCCATGATGGTTTGCTAAGAATGACAGCATAAGCGTGTTCTACTTGATCAATTTCTATGTAAGTGCACTTTAAAAAAATTATATAAAACTAATATATATATATATATATATATACCGTCCCTATTACCTTATGATATAATATATATATAGACTTATATATAGGTATATATAATATATATATCATATATAGTATATTTATATATCTATTATATATATATATCTTATATATATGATACCGTATATATGTATACTGTATATATCTATTACTATTGATGTATTATTGTGATCATTCATTCATTATCTAAATCATAAAAACCAATATTATAAAACCAATGTCAAAACCAGACCATAAAACATTTATATTACTATTACAGACACCTTTTATATAATACTATATAATATTTATATAATATTATATATATATATATATGATCATATATATTATATATGATATATATATATACCCTATAGCATCACATTCACTATTCCGCTGAGTTACAAGCGACCGCTATCATCTTACTGTATCTTAGTTGGAAGGAAGGTATTCCCCACAGCATTATGTTCTGCGTGTTGTAGAGGTGACTTAAAGGGACAGTCGTATTGGTGTGCCGTGATCACACTTACTACTGATATTCCTTGTTAGAACTGGCCTATGCAGCTCGAACTGTGGTGCGACTGCATGAGTACTACCGAGAACTCCCGTTTCTCACGACCCCGCAATTGTATGAATCGATCTGGGTTCATTGGAATGCTAGAGGAATACAATGAGGAGAAGACTGCTGGTGGATGTATTTAGGAAAGGGTAAATTTGATTTTCTTGCTGTGACTGAAACAAAGATGAAATTAAGAGGTGAAGAAGAGAGATGAATGTGTGAATGATTGACCTGGGGCATATAGCTATGATGGATTTTGTTTGTATGAGTATTAGAATCCTATATGTTAAATTAACAGTTTGAAAGGTCAAGGTAGGTGTGGTTATAGCATATGTTCCGAGTGCGGAAGGGTAATATGTTGTAGGACCACGTGTGTACTTCTGGGATAATTTGAAGTGATGTTTGCGATGGTGAGTAGGAGCTTTAGATTGATGGTGCTTGGACGACTAAATGTTGGATAGTGTGATCATAAAAAGGGATGGGCCATAACAAGTGGCCTTGGGGTTGCTGGATAAAATTGCGGAATGGTAGGAAGGTGATTGATTTCTGTGAGGAGAGAGGCTATGGTGTAAGTACATTCTTTTGGCACAAGGGTATTCATAAGTATACAAAAGCTGGATCATGTAGAGATGGTACCGAGGTGAAAAGTATGATTGATTTTGTGGTATTGGTGAAGAGTTTTTCAATATTGATGGGCATTAAATCAGTAAGGTTAGGTTGGGGACAAAACAAGCTGACATATATA
>JABUQX010005280.1:25000-44968 GCA_015478945.1 Trachelipus rathkii | reverse complement strand
AAAACTGGAATTTAGGCAATTTGTTCATAAGTATTTAAATTCAAAAGGTAGGAATGTACCCTGTTTTAAAGAAAATATGCCAGGTGAAGATTGGCTTACTCTGTTCCTAAAGGGGAATGATAGGGTCCTATCTAAAAGAAAATGTCAGAACATCAATAGGAAGAGGGTAGCTGTTAACAATGAAATGGTGTCTGAATATTTTGACAATCTAGAGAAGACATTGGAAGGCGTTAATCCAGAGTATATAGTAAACTATGATGAGACAAACCTGGTAGATTACCCTGGAACATACCTATTGATATTCCATAAAGGAAGCAAACGCACAGAATGTGTGATGAACACTTCAAAAAACAGCTATTTTAGTTATGCTTCCTTCAAGTGCTGCAGGAAAAATGCTCCCCCCTCAAAGCTGCAGGAAAATGCTCCCACCTTTACTTTTAAATTGTAAAAGGAGGGAGATAAATATAAAAGAAAAAATAAAAGAGATCAAAATATATATAGTATCACTAAATTTCTTTCTATCTAGGTCACTATTTATATATATAAAAGTAAGCAAAAGTGGCTATAGGTTTTATTGAATTATAGTGACATCAATTTTATCTTGTGAATATTATATCTATAAAAAAATATATATGTTTAGATTTATACCTATATTCATTTACAACGGATATACATTGACAAATGATGAATAAGAAAAAATCATAATCGAAGATAACCTTCCTAATCATAAATGTCTCAACAGCTGTAGTAACTTACAATTAACAATTACATGTCTTCTTCCACCTATCCACACACTTGCTCCAACGATTAGATGTTGCAGTCTTTAATCCCTTAAAGGTACAGTGGAGAAAGTAATGGAAAAAGCTTTAATGAAAGGTGATTGAAAGGAAAAGCTAGAGCACAACTTTGCCAAGACATAAGTTTTTCCCAGGCTTCTTGACAGAACTTTTGAGAACATGAAGGATGAGTGGAAAAGAATCTCCCATTTCAGGTTAATGCATGCAGGATATATCCTATTTAACAGGATCTACAATCCTCATATCTAAGAGATGTAAATTAACTATGCAATCTATCCTATACTCAATATAAACATTACATATATATATAGCCACGAAGAAGGAATGACTCAGTCATTTCATTAAATGATGGCAAGTAAATATAATCAAATCATAAAAAAAAAAATAGGAGTGATAAAATTATATATATATATCTCAGGCGCGGCTTTACGGGAGAAGCACAGGAGAGGCCGGGCCTCATCTAAAAAAAATAAAAGCAGCTAAATGTAAATATAATATATCTTCAATTCATACCCATGAGTTCAATATTACTATTAAAATCTCAAATATCTATTCTAATATGTATATATTAAAAGTTTCTCTGCTCCACATTAAACATGAGAAACCTGCGTGAGACACTCTTTACATAAGATCATTTAGGTTAACTCTCAGTAGAGTGATAGGTAGCGAAACATTATGTATTCCAATATAGAGAGAGAGTGAGAGAGTGAGCAAGAGAAGTGTGTAGATGTGTTGTGCACGCTCCTATGTAAGGGTCAATATTATAGAGAAATTATGTTTTCAGACTGAACGTGTACAATATACGGGGTCTGGGGAGATACAAAGGACTAAACCTCCCTAATATATTCAAATATTTCCTTTTATTTGATCACATATATTATGGATATAAATTAAGAAGCTAGAAGTATCCAGGTTATATTTCCTTCAAAAATCAAGTATGTTCCAAGCAGATCCTTGTGTTCCACATCGAACTTTCAGAAAGTAAGTATTGAGCAGAGGAGAAATGTACCAAATAATTGGTGTATTATATATATAAAGAAATAATAACAATAAACTAAATTTAACCTCTCTTATAGATAGAGGATCTATTACTATTATTATATAAAGATACACACATATTTAGATCCATTTCTCTTGAAGATAAAGAACTGCTTATTTTAATACCTTATCTTGTGAATAGTTACTGTATTCACTAATTATCCGTATATATATAATATATATATATATATATATTATATATATATATTACAGAGCAAATAAAAATTACCAAAAATTGATATATTTATTTAATAAAGGTTTCTTAATATAAATTAGTTAAATATTTGAGAAATTAGTTGTCAATCAGATTTAGATGGCTAGAAAGAGATAGGAGAGAGAGAGAGAGAGAGAGGAGAGAGAGAGAAGAGAGGAGAAGAGAGAGAATTAGAGAGAGTTATACTAAATATTTACTTATATTTTTGTTTAATAATTTTATAAGTTAGAAATTTTTTGAAATCTTTATTAAATAAATTAACCTATTTCTTAAGCGACGAGATGATTCAATACAAAATGTAGAGAAGGTAGGACTCAAAAATATATAAACCTTCAATTTCGAATATATAATAAACCGATATACATATTACTTTCTCTAGTTCATACATTAAATTAATAAATCATTAATCTTTAAAAAAATGTTACATATATATATATAAACCTTTATAAATTCGAAATCAAAAACATTTGTGCTAAGAAAATGCAGAACACGATATATATATATTATATATATACATATATATAGTTATATATATTAATATATATACCTATATATTTAGAGGTTGTATTTCAATTTTCAATGATTAATAAAATTAATTTCTTGAACATTCTTTATAATAGACTAGCAATTCAAACTTTCTATAAAAACATGTTCACATTACCCCTATTGTGAATATATAATATATATATATATATTTTTATAATATATATATATATATATATATATATTTAATATATTATATGTATATATATAGATTTATAATATTATAAATATATATATACATATATATATATATATATATATAGTGCCCACAATACAAGTGCTTATTATTTTCTTGTCTAAAAAAAAGAAAAACGTTTTGTCACTTTCTAACAATGTACTTTCTATATAAATGGAATTTTATTAAAGAAAACGATTCGAGATTTACCAAGATCACTTTTATCCAATATTAGGATACTAAATTACATTTAAGTCAGCATACTGATTTTTTTTTTTTTTAAGATTATTTAATATTGAGTGTAGTTTGTAAAGTAGGTTTAATAAAATTATAAGTTAAATTATATATTATAAAGTGTATAAAAAATACTTATAGTTTATATAACTAAAGTTAAATTTTATTTAAACGTTCTCTGCAAAAATTAATATGTATTTTACTTTGTTTTTTTTTATTGTGCAGAGGGAGAAATAAGTTGCTTTAAGATTTTTAGGTATTTTACATAATTGGTATGAAATAATGTAAATTAATGTGTATCATGATGTTTTATAGCATTTTGTATCATATTTTTATATTAATTGTTAAGATAGCTTGAATTTTAATGAAATTGGTAGTCTATGATTTTCTTGCCTTAATTTCTCACACTTTCTCACCCCCATTTGGGAAAAACAAAATTGGTTTAGACTTAAAAATTGCATGTGTGCAGGAAGTTACATATAAAGTTGAAAAACTGTAATTAAAGTAGGGTATAATTTTAGGTGTGCAAAGTTGTTAAATATAGTTGAAAGCATTTTAATAAATTTATTCTATCCAAATCAAAATGTAAGTTTTATTATAACTACAACAAGAGAGACTTCAAGAGAACAATTACAGTGACCAGTGAAGTGGAGGACAAGTAGAAGAAGAGAACTACAAGCCCTCCTCTGCAACTACAAGACCTTTTAGTCAGGGAAGAAGAACTCCCAGCACTCCGGCCTACCAAAAGGCAGCTTTCCCACTCTGGAATAAGAGGCAGCTCTCCCGCTCTGGCCTACCAAGAGGCAGCGTTCCTGCTCAGGCCTACCAAGAGACTTGAGTTCTCTCCTGCTGCCTACAAAGAGGCCAAGCTCTCTCTCTCTCTCCTGCCAACAAAGAGGCAGACCATCTCCACCTGCCACTACAGAAGTGGCCTCATCCCCTGACTTATATATATTATATTATATATATATATATTATATATATATATATATATATATATTATTATATATATATAATTAAATTATATATTTTGTTGCAAGACCCCACATGATCCACTCTCTAATTTAAATCCTATTCACAGGTTCCATAAGTATCTAATTCACTGAATCATCATCATATAAGGGTATCAATACCACTAATATCTGCTACTAATCTAAATCAATCACATTTTTATAATGCAAATGTCCCAGAATTTATCATCAATAATTATATATAGACTGAAGTGAGGAGTGTTTAAGTAAAGCTGGAGCCGCAGCCAGAAGAATTTAAGTCAAAACCAGAGAGGTAAATGTTAACAGCAATGTACACCACCAGAAATCAGAGTTGTAATCTATTTTCAGAACCTGACAGATGTTACAAAATAATAGGAAAAGCAAAAGATTATATGTAAAAAAAACTTAAAAAAACACATCACTGGATCTCCAACCACTCCAACCCATTTGGCTGAAGAGCAGTAACATACAATTTATCTCAGTGGTAAGAGATGATGGCGTCTACAAGTCAATACATTCATATACTTAAGAAACTAAACAACCACCACTCCTTATACCAATAGTGAAAACTTGCATTTTAAGAATGAAAGTACCTACCAAACATGAAAAACAAAATATTTTAAATAACATTTCAACCACCCATCCCATTTAGTTCCACTTCCCCATATATATATAATAATATATATATATAATATATATATAAATATATATATATTATATATATTATATATATATATATTATATATATATATATATATATATATACGGTATATATAATTCCTTTCATATTTCTCTACTTTTTATATTCAAAAAATTAATTACCATTTACAATAATAATAATAATAATAATAAAAATAATAATAATAATAATAATAATAATAATAATAATAATAATCTTCATATTTTTAAACTTCTTAAATTTATTTTAACAATTTAATTAATATATTGACCAACCATAATAATAATAAGCTTGATTTATATGCAACTTGTCATTTACGAATACCTTCAAAAATTTCTTTTTGCAATATGGAGGGATATCAAAGCATTTTATTCCTGTAGATTCTCTCAATACTAAAAAGTGGTGTAAGATTTTTTTTTTTTTTATTATTATAAAAAAAATATGTGCCACCACACCAGGACAGTCCCAGAGATCTTTTAATGGAGTTGCTTCTCATGTCTCTTAATTTCGAGTACTCTAGTAAGAAGTGATTTGTGTCATCATTTATCAGGGAGAGATATCTTTGACAGTGGGGGAGAGGGAAAGTAATGAATTTTAAACTTATATTTGTGGGATAGTGCCCAGAGTGGAAATGGGACAACATTACTATAGTTTGATGGTCTAGTGCTTGTTCTTTAAGGGATATTCCTGAAGGGATGGATGGTGTCCAGAGCGGAGATGGGACAACATTACTATAGTTTGATGGTCCAGTGCTTGTTTTTAAGGGATATTTCTGAAGGGATGGATGGTGTCCAGGGCGGAGATGAGACAACATTACTCTGGTTTGATGGTCCAGTGCTTGTTTTATAGGGAATATTTCGGATGGATGTGCTTGGAATTTAGCTATGAGGGTAAGTGGAGAGCATTTTTTGGGTATCCGAGTATATATATCCGAGGGAGTATCCGAGGGTAGGGTGAAAGTGTTTTGTATATTGATGCAGGAGGGGTGATCTGCTTAGACTTACAGTAAAATTGAAAGCCTATAATGTCCAGATGGGCTTCTAAGGGAAAATTTGTTTCGGTTTGAAAGTGGTGGATGGGTATGTAGTGGAAGCAGCCTGTCATTATTCTGAGAGCTTTGTTTTGTACAGCTTCTAGTTTTTGGATATTGTGAGTTTTCATCGCATTTAATTTATGTGTGGCTTATAGGGGGTGAGGGGTAAATGTCTATTTGTATCGAAGGTCAAGCCTAAGATGGTGGGCTGTTTGTTAAGAGAGAGTTTATTGTTTGGAAGGAAAACTGTTGAATGAATATATAATTCTCTTCAATATATATATATATATATATATATATATATATATATATATATATATTATATTATATATAAATATATATAATATATAATATAATACCTATATATATATATATATATATATAATATATATATATATATATATATATATATATATATATATATATATATATTATATATATATATATATATATATATTATAATATATTATTGTTAGTTCTCTCTGCTTGCTGTATTATAGACGAAATGTGGATTGGATTATGATAAGCCTTTCATAGCTACCGATTTTATAGAGGGGAATGTATGGTGGTGTGGTAGGTCATGCAGAAAAAGATTAATTAAAGAATTGGTTAGTGTTTTCCGCTGATTCAAATTATATAATTTGTATTCTCTCACCTACAGTCTTTTAATCTTCTCTAGCTGTTTACCTGGATAGGAATATGCTATTATTGTTCTTATCACTGATGCTTATATTTCTGTGTTGTAATTACAGGTTCGCAAATAAACATGGATATTTTGGCTTTGGGCTATTTGACCTTAACATGGAAAAATTATAGAAGGTCAATTAGCCAATTGGACCATAGCCAGAAAAACCAAAAAATCCATGCTTTTTGCCAACTGTTTAAATATTTTAATCTATTAAGGGGTGATGTGGACTGCATCAATCCTTGATATTAATTTCTACAAGGAGAGTGTGGGCAGCAGGGAGAGGAGTTTAATTAAAACCTGTGAGGATGTGTTAAGTATCTTATTCAATCAATTTTGTAAAGCAAAGTTATTTAAAAATCTGATAGGGAATTAAAAGGGGATATTATATATATATATAATAAATATATATATATATAATATTATATATATATATATATATATAATATATATATATATATATATAATATATAATATATATATATTATATACTATATATATATATATATATTATATATTATATACAGTATAATATCTCAACTATATTTTATCATAGAAAATAAATAAAAAAATAAACCAAGCCTCACTATATAAACTTATTTATTGCTCCAATTTGAAAATGAAAATTATAAGCCCAATCCAAATCAATTCTACATCCATTGGACTTTCACCATTTTTTTTTCCAGAAGATTGATATAAAGTAGGAGATAAATATTTAGTTTGTACTTACTCTATTTTCATTTCTGAACGTCACAAGTAGTTTCCCATTATGGCCATTGTACATCGACGTCGTTCCATCTCTGTTATCTGTGAATTTGTAACCCCCAGATGGTCTCATCTGATGTAAAGTGGCACAAATTGTAAGAGGTATTGTCTATGAAACGTATAGCAGTCCACGACAAGTTGAACCTTGAAAATATAAAATTTGAACATTTAGTGTGTAAAAATTTCTTATATAATAATAAATAATAATAATAATAATAATAATTATTTACCTAACGACTTTTGGATGCTGGATGGTAGATCGAATGGCTGCTTGTCGGCCACCATGCTGGACGACGAAGTTGTACCAAATCTGTTTTGGGATCTTCCCAATACTACAAGCTTACATGAATGGAAACAAATACTTGTAATTCCTCTAAAAATATATTAAAAATATTTTAGTCCATATATATATAATATATATATATATATATATATATATATATATAGTAATTATATATATATAATTAATATATATATATATATATATATATATATATATATATGAGGGGATGGGGGCTTTCTTTTCAACTTACATCATGCTCTTTCTACTTAATTATCCTCTTTCTGTGCTGTTACTCACCTCTAGGCAACATCTAATGTAGAAGAGAAGGGAGGAGAAAGAAAGAATATATTGGGGGGGGGGAGGATGAGACTGAATACAGATAAGAGATAGGGGAACTAAATAAGACAGAGGAGCAAAGTTCTGTAGTAATAGGTGATAGCAAATATTTTAAGCGACAATGCAACAGTGGTTCAAAACATACAGTGATTTTGGTTTGAATGGTGAAATTTCCAAGTTTGATCTCACAAGCAGATCGTAAGGAGAAAATTACTACACAACTCCTCCTAAAAGTGGCAATGTCAAGTGAAATATGAGCCCTGCATATATATATATCTATATATTATATTATAATATATATATATATATATATATATATATATATATAATATATATATATATATATATATATATATATATTATATATATAATATATATAATAATATAGAGCCGTCAGTAAACACTAGAGTAATTCGCCGTGAACTGTGGAATGAAATAGGAATGATGCCTTTAACAAGGCAGCAGGGTGGCAAGATAAAGGGAAAACCTCCCCCAACCATCCCCTAAGTGAGAACTCATCACAGTCTAAAGAAATCCACCCTAGGGCTTCACAAAACTGCGATGGACCATCACTGTGGTATCTCGTCAATGTACGGTTCATTTCTTGGGCGAGGTCCACAACCATACCCACTCACTAAACCTAGGCATTCACTCCCATTATGCATCTTTCTTCTCGACTCTGCCAAACTCACATTCCTTTACTGGCTCAATCCACTTTTTCTTCGGTCTCAAAGACAGTCGATTATCCATCCTTTCCATATGACCAAACCATCTCAATGTACTCACGTTTTTTCTCTCATTTACGCCTTTATTCACACCACACACCTCCCTAACACGTTCATTTCTCCTTTTATCAACGATTCCTATTTTACAGGGTGTTTCACACATTCACTCATCTCTTTCCTTAAAGCATTCACACTTTCTGGCAAATTATATTTTAAACCCATTTCCCTCAAATCTTTCAATCCATATAAAACACTTTCAAACATTGAATCACCTCCTGCTTTACTCTTTTGTAACTTTAATAAACCATTAGGCAAATACTTCACATTCAAACTCAATTCCTCTTCCTTATTCGCTCTAGTCACTTGTGACAATCCATCAGAGATCATTTCTTTCACCAGGTGTATATACAATCTCAAACTTGTTCAAATCCGCTTTTGTTCTTGCAATCCTATTATCCACTGTTTGCATGTGGTGCAGATATAACAAAGGTTGATGATCCATTCGAACAATAAACTTTGCACCATACAAAAATCCTTTAAATGCTTTCACACAAAATCTCATAGAAACCAACTCTCACTCAATGTTAGAATAGTTTCATTCTTTGGTACTGAAGGCTTTTGACACATATCCAAACATTCTTCTAACCTCTTGCCCATTCACTTCTTGCACCTGTGACAACCAACTTCCCAGACAAAATCCACTAGCATCAGTAAATAACTCTAGTAGATTAGCATTCATACTATAGTGCAGATAAGCAAGTTTCAAATTATTCATTACACATTCTTTCAACTTTTCAAAGTGTCAATCATTTTATCATCCCACACAATAGTTTTATCTTTCATTCCATCAAAAGCTTAGCAATTCCTGAATACACTTCTATAAATTTTCGCTGATACTATCAATCCTAAAAATTATTTCAACTCTCGCACAGTTCTGGGTCTCAGAAACTCACCTACTTTCTTCATATGCTTTACAGATTTCCAAAGACCAGACTCATTCACTGTCCTAGAAACTCTTTCTTCCAAAACCATTCACACTTAGCAGGGTTTACTTAAACCCCAACTAATGTTTCAAGCAGGGCTGCGGAGCGGGCAAATTTTTTTCCAGCTCCGACTCCGACTCCGGCTCAAGCATTTTAAAATTACCCGGCTCCGACTCCAGCATTTTAAAATTACCCGACTCCAGCTCCGGCATTTCAAAATTGTTCGGCTCTGACTCCGGCTCCGCCCCTTGTTTATAATTGCCTTCCTCCATTTTACAAGTCATGAAAATCATTAATTCTGATACAAAATTTTGAGCTATGATGAAATTAAATGTTTGTTAATGACATCTTTATTAGCTTAAAAATTAAAACTTAGAAAATATTTATAGAAAACAAGAATTTTAGAAATACAGAAAAGGATATTTCACTTTTTTCCTTAAATTTAATATTAATTCCCTTTTCCTTCAAATATGAACTGCCTGTTCAGTTACGTAATATAATTTTATTATTTTTTTTTTTAGAAAAAAAGAATAAAAATCTATTAAAACAAGTGGTTTAAACTCAAACCAATACCTCGTTGAATCTATGAGCCTGAACATAATTATAACAATTTTATTCAAAACAGATTTATATATATATATTATATATATATATATATATATATATATAATATATATTATATATATATATATATATATATATATATATATATATATATATATATATATGAGTATATATATATATAAATTCACTTTCTTCCTAACTTTTAAAATAGTATTTCTCCTTGAACAGCCCGACCATATGTAATATAAATTTATTCAAAACAATTGTTCTTAAAAATGAAACCATGAATAAAATCCTCCTTTAACGATGTCCTTAGATCCGATTTTATTATTTTTAAAGCAGAAATAAATCATAAAACTTCACTTGAATAGAAGGCAAAGCTGTAATTGTTCAAGCGGAATCTTGCAAAATTTTAGGATAGTAATTAATGCCTCTTAACTGATAACTTTGATTTCCGGTCGATTTTCATTATTCATCTAATGACCTTATGGAATTCTACTTTTATTTTCTAGAAGATATTTAGGTGAATGTTTTTTACTAGTAGATTGTCTTTTTCGTTTTTTTCAATTGCTTTTCTGCATGCTCCAATTTTTCCCATTATCTGGCAAATTTGACTTCATCTTCATCTGACAAAATTCTGCAAGCGAGGATTCCTGAAACTGCTGAACTTCAGTTCTGGGAAAGATTCTAAACAAAGATTGCCGCACAAAAATATTTTATTTTCAGTTAACATTCTTTCCCTTCTTTTCATGGAATTTATTTGTGATTTGCTAAAATCCCTTCTCTATATAATTTTCCTGCAGTTAAGTCTTCTGAGTGAATATTTTTGATTGTAAAGTATGGGTCGTTTAATAATTCTTTGAGGCTTAGATTTGTTCCCACTGACTGTCAGAGAGAGAAAGTTCAGAAGTACCAGCAGCCATCATACCACTTATAGTCTTTTGGTTGCAGAAGCCTTTCAACATAAGACATGTACTTCCCCATCTTGTCTATTGATATAAGATTGCCACTTTTCCAGTTTGACGCTTTAGAACTTCCATTAATTTTTGGGTACGTGCTGCTTTTGCTATTTGTCTTGCATTGCTAATAATATTTGCTGCATGAGCATTATGGAGATCATCACGCACTGATAACTGTAAAATATGAACACACCTCATGTGGGCATGTTAGCTTCATAGGAACAAAGTCGTTTCATAGTTTTATCAAGTTCATTCTGAAATTAACTATTACTTATTCGTTATGACATTCATTAAAATCAGTATCACATTTACCAACTTCTGGCTCCCGGTCCTAATTGTCTATATTGAATTTTTCAATCGAACTGGTCATGTTTTATGCGTTATCCATAACTAAGCTAATTACTTGCCTATTATTATTTCAAATTCTTTTAAAACGTCAATAACAAGTTCTTGAATTCGCTGAATTGTTGCGATTTGATATCTTTCCTGCTAACGTTTTAGAAATATTGGTTTTATCTTCATCCACACATATATATAAATTATTGACAAAATAAATTAGGCTTTGCCCATGTGTAAGTAATCCATTTTTAAATGCACAAAGCGTCCCTTTATGCAATCGTAATCTTAATTATTTGTTTATTTCTAAATGATATATTATATTAATAACATTTTTTTAAAGTCGGCATTTACCTTTATGTTTCGAAGCCATGTCTCCACATATTGCTTTAAATCCCGGTCATGCAAAAAAACTAATGGGTTACTATCTTTATACAACCATCAGTTGTGTTTTGAATTTTTTTCACTTTAACATAGACAGAACAAGTTTATAGCAACTGAAAAAAGTTTCCACTTTTCTGAGTTTTTTGAATTAAAGATTTTTTTTTTTTTTTTTTTTTTTTTTTTTTTTTTTTTATCTGATTAATCTTTAGCTTCACCTTTCTTTTTTTAACAATGCAGCAATGTCTGGATAATAGCGTTTTAAATGTCGCATTAATTTAAAGGATCCAATATATGTATTGTGACCCCATGAATAACTGGTAGTTAGGTAGACTCTTTTGTGCCTGATCGAACTGATGTTTCCCATCAGACTGTGTTAACTAATTTCATATTGACCCAAAAGATTTTAATGCATCAGCGTGAGTAATATATTCAAATAAATGTTTTCGATTTTGGTTAGTTGACATGATTTTTAAGGATATTAAACTTTAATTAAAGTTCTATAGAATATCAAAACCTTTTTTTATTATTGAAATAATAAATATACATAAATCAAATTTATGGAAAAAAGAATATATTAATATACTAGTATTATATATATAATATATATATATATATTATAATATATAATATATATATATATATTTATGATATATACCGTATATAATTGAAATATTGAAAGAATTGGAATTACGCAAATTATTAAGATATTATATATAATATATATTATATATAATATATAATTATATATATATATATATATATATATATATATTATATATTATATATATATATATTATATATATATAATATAACACCTGTAGTAATAAAATTAATAATTATTTAAATTTTGTATTTATCCAGAGCCGGAGCAGCCTCTTTTTTTGCAGCTCCGACTCCGGCTCCTAGCTGGCTCAGTAGCCGACTCCGGCTCCAGATCCCCCAAAATTTCGGCTCTCAGCTCCAGTCCCTAAATAGTTTCGCTCTCCGGCTCCAACCCAAGAACCTTGCGGCTGCCGGCTCCGCAGCCCTGTTTCAAAGCACATTCTTCCACCATACTCAAATGCTCCTCACATATTTCTGACTTTCCAGAAAGTGTGAACCCTGTATTACATTATTTTCCTCTTACTCAACAAACTCCCAATTGCTCTCCGAAATGCTGTAGGTGCATTTGCTAACCCAAAAGACAATCGTTTTCATTCATATTGCTTTTGCGCTGTCAAAAAGCCATCATATGCCTAGCAGATGTCTCAAGAGGCATCTGATAGTAACCCCTAACCAAGTCCATCTTTGTAAACACTTTCATCCAACATCAAATATACACATAGGGAATCTATCTTTTACAATTCTTTCATTCAACTTTCTATAGTCTACACACAATCTTAAACTTTGATCAGGCTTTCAGATAGGTATAATCAGGTTGTTCCATGGTGGTTCACTCTTTGTAAAACTCCTGCTCTCAAAAACTCTTCACACTGAGTCTCAATCTCGTCAGATACAGGCTTTGTGAAACGTCGGTTGTTGGTAAATAGGAGTAGAGTCATTCAGTATTATTCGAAATTCAGGCAACCTTGCATTTCTAATATCATCATCACTCTTACATCTCATATCCAACTGATTCAGCAACCTCTCTCTAGTCCATTCCTTATTTTTTAGCAACTGTGATCTTTTGACACCATTACTCACATAGCACTCATACCATTCCCCATCTAAGCCTTCAAACAAATCAAAATTCATCTACAACAGTATACATTCGTCCCAATAGGTCACCATTTTGAATTGCTTTAACCTTCTGTCCTCTTATCTGGTCTCACTTGGGCATAAACAAAAGGGTCATCTAAATTTAAAATTGCATCAAACACATGAGCCACTCTTAACTTTCACCTTGGCACAGCTACCATCCATCATAATCATTGAACTTACTAGCATACATTCTCAAACATCTTTCTTTCATGTAACTAACTTTCTTAGGCTCATTTGAATCAAACTTAACTTCTCACTTGCATACACTTTATATCCTTTCAAATATTTTTATTCTTTCTTGTTTGGGAATTTTAGGTACACCCCCCACTCTTCCCCTCTTCTAGATCATTACTAATAATATATCTTCTTGCTGGATCTATGGTCAACCTATTTTTCTTAAAAAAATCTAACCCTAAAATAATATAGCTACTGCTACCCATATCCAATACAAAGTACTCACACTCTTTCATAGAAACTCCAGCCATACCTACTATTTCACACACACAACCCAAAATATTGACAGGCACAATACCAAGACCTTTAATTTGTTCCCCTCTATATCTCTCAACTGGGCCCCACACAACTGAACTCTATCAAACATCCTAAATATTAGATTTTTACCACACCCACTATCAAGCAACACATCAACTTCTATTCCTCTTATTTTCACTCTCACACTCATGCAATGACTAGGATTTATGCCATTTATGCAAAAGAAAACATTCAAAACTGATAAACCCACTGTCACATCTCTTTAAATTTCACTTGTATTAAGTGGGGCCCCATATCTACATGTTTCTCGACATAGTAGCCAGTTGATGATCCAACTCTCTTTGTTGAGAAGCTTGTGGGAGTTGAAACATCTTCTGACTCAAGTGTGGGTGCTGAGGAATTGCTGTAGGAACTGGCTGCACCAGTTGTCCAACCTTTGAATAGGTCACTGGCTAAACCCTGGATGATCAACATTCCTTAGATTCAGACAATACCTTCTAACATGCCCCAACTGCTCACACTCAAAACATCTACTCTTAGGATTCATACATTCATACACAAAATGTCCTTCACCACATCCAAAACACGATCTCATTCTCTTCCTGCATGCAGCTATTGTATGGCCAGGCTTTTTACAATAGATACGTCCCCCTTGCTGCCATTCAGTAGCATTCATTCCACTTCCATTCATTCTTGGCATTCTCTGTCCCACAGCTGCTCCTCTCTCATTCCCATAATATACAGTGGGTTTTTAGCCACATTTCCACTCTCCATTAGTTATACCATTATCCTGCCTGTGATTAGATGTATTATAATTCCTACCTCCCATTCCTACATTCTTTTCTCCTGAACACTGCCTAACCACTCTTGCAACTACATGTAACGAATGATTCATCACAGCACCCCTATAAGATTTGTGAATTGTACTTCTATTTGTCCTCTAATTCTTTTATCACCCCATTCACATACAGTACATTAAATAGCCAAGGAGACATAACACATCCCTGCCTCACTGCACTATTAATATTATTAACCCATTCAGTCTAACTCCATTTATTCTTAAACACGCTTCATTATCAAATAACTACTTTTGATTCCATTCAGAAGCCCACCACCAACGCCATATATCACTAACAAGCGCCACAGTGCTTCCCTATTAATCCTGTCATACACTTGTTGCAAGTTCATAAAACCTAAATACAATTTATTATTCTTCTCATTTTCTTAATCATTGTTTTAATGTGAAAATTTGATCTACAAATCTTCTAAAACATGTAAACGCATATTTTGTTCTTTACCAATCAGTCCCTCAATCACTCAATGCACTCTTCAAACAAAATACTAGCATATGTCTTCCCTACAACACTCAATAAATTAACTTCCCCTATAGTTTCCTTATCCCTCTTACCCTTATATAAGGGTATTATTAATGTTTTCCTCCAATCCTTCGGAACTATGCGTTCCATAAACGCTTTGTTACAAAACTTCCATATCCACTTAATCACAATCTCACCTCCATTCCTGATCATTTCACCAGTAATTCCATTTAAACCTGGGGATTTACCGTTTTTCAACTTTCTCACTCTATCTATTACCTTATCCTTTAAATCATTATTTCTTTTTACACTATCAAACCAAACCCACACACACAATCCCTTCATTACTGCTAATGCTATGCAGATTTTCAAGTGTTCCCTTCACACTCTTCTCATATTCTTTTCATCAGTCATAAAAATACCATCCATATTCTAAGAAGATTCACCTTACTCTCATTCTTAACATTTCACACTTACTTTAAAAACTTTAAAAAGAGCTTTCTATTCCTTGTAAGTTACCATTCATCCTCCTCCCAAACTTCATTTTCCTCCCATGTATAAGTCCTTTAGTCTTTCTTTATATATATATATATATATATATATATATATATATATATGATATATATATATATGATATGTATACTATATATATATATATATATATATATATATATAATATATATATATATATATATCTAGAAATTTTTGGAACTCCCATATGTCTGTGAACACAGTATGATATATTCTGTCTATAGTTTACACATTGCATTTGATAGTATGGACACTTTCTTTCAAGGAGCACTCGAGTACCTTGAGTGTTGCTTGTATTGAACACTGCTTTTCATATCTCTGATGTAGTTTCGGTACGGTACCACTTATCTTTTAAACAGAGTTGAATCTAAGGTTAAAAAACAAAATTAACTCCATGTTCTTACCTGGATTATTTATATTTGAAAAGTGAAGATGGTGCACTTTCACTTTCATATCTATGCGAATGTGAATAAAGATATTGCTTTTCGTGTGGATGAACCTGAATTAGAATACCAAGCATTTAAGAAGTTTGTTTTTTAAAATATATATATAATATATATATATATATATATATAATATATATATAATATAATATATATATAATATATATATATATTATATATTATATATATATATATATATATATATATATATATATATATAACCCTTGTAAGAAAGATCACAAAACGAAGGACACACCAAGAATATTAAGGAAAGAGTAAAGCTTAAGTTGTTCGTTTGTGTGGAAGATATTAAATAGATAGATAGATGAATTGAATTTATGAAGTAACTGATTTTTATGTAAGATAAAAAACAAAAATAAAAAATAATAATAATGATGACAATATAATGATGTTAGATATCATCAATGCGCTTGTGGAAAATTAGATATATGATTTAAAAAAAAAAAAAAAAAAAAAAAATTTATGATATTTCTTGGGTAAAACTTAAAAATGAATTTTTAAAGCTTACTTGTAATCTTATTTTAGAGATAAAAATGTGCCTTTTTTAAATTTTTAATTACTCACACACAGCCATAGTTATCAAGATCAAGTTATATTGGAGTATTCATAAGTAGAGGAGTACCCCTATCAAAGAAACCATGTTTAACTATCAAGTCTGAATAAAAAAAAGTATCTTTCATTTCTCTCCATAGGCCTACTTTACTTCTGCAATTGGCATAATACACAAAGTGACAAATCAAATTTGTATCTAAGGGGTTAGACTGGCACTATCTTTTGCATTTTTATAAATTTGATGATTGTGATAGTGTATTATGGCAAATGCAGCAGTAAAGTTGCAAAATAAAAAAATACACATTTACTAGTGTAGTGTAACATGAGGTTAAAGACATATATGCAAAAAAAACTACCTTTTAATTTGCTTTATTTCCTTTTCAGAAGGTAACACAGGGGGCTACAGGAAATCAAACTTTAGTCAAGTTTTAATTCTCGCCCCTAGGTAGATAAAACTCCACCTGCTAGGCGGAGGATTGAACCAGCATCCTCTCATATGAGAGTCAGTGAGTCAACCTCCTGCGGCACAACACGTTAAAATTTACCAAAATGGTGAAGAGAAGAGGACCAAGAGTAAAAGAGAAAGGAAAGACCACCAGTCGAGCATTCCCCACAGAAATAAAGGAAAGACCACCAGTCGAGCATTCCCCACAGAAATAATATTGGTGATCTAAGATATTATAAAATAAAGATGCTTCCAAATCTTCCTTTTTTGATAGATATAAAAGCTTTGGAAAGAAAAGACGTTAATGTGATAGGGTGAAAGAGGGATGAGGTTCCCCCATCTTCAATGCAGACTGAATGAGAGCACACATCAAGCAAGAAGGAAAGGTTGAAGTTGATAAATAGTGATGAAACAGGTTGCGGGTTTAAAAGTTTATAAGGCCACAGACTGTTAAACTCAAAGAGTAGAAATAACTTTAGAAGAAAGAATTGTTTAGGCATAAACAAGTGGGAGGGAGTGGAGGAATAGCTCCAACACACAAACAAGTGGGAGGGAGTGGAGGAATAGCTAGAGCATGCATAAAGGAGTCGGAGTGAGTGGAGGAATAGCTCCAACACGCATAAACGAGTGGGAGGGAGTGGAGGAATAGCTCCAACATAGGTTAGAGGTAAAAGTTTGAGCAGAGTTTGGCTTCAGAAGGACTGCCTTCTGAAGATACAAGTAGGGGGAAAGGAAGAATCAATTTAGTTAAATATTGCAAAATACCCGGAAGAGTATGAGGTAAAGAACTCAGAAAGACTGCCGTATTTCCTTTTGAGAAATATATATATATATATATATATATATATATATATATATTATATATATATATATATATATATATATATATATATATAATAATATATATATATTATATATATAACTTACCAGAGTCATTTTGCTTAAAGATACTGGCTCTCCATGTGCAAATATTAACGGAAGGTTGGATACCATAACACCCGAATTGGAGTCCATTGTATCGGAATCCTCCCATTTTTCTGGGTTCATTCTGATTATAAATATCAATTATCATTTCATGCTTTTTTTAATTCATTTTTTTAACACTTATAAACCATACTACAATATATATTTACTTTGTATAAATTAAAAAAGTTATTTATCTTATATAATTGCATTTATAAATAACAAATATAACTACAGGAATTTTAAAACAGTAAAAAACATTTCCTTATAAAAAATTCTGAAAATAAAATAAAATGGATACTTTAAAGTTTATGGCATATATATATATATATATATATATATATATATATATATATATATATATATATATATATATATATATATATATATATATATATATATATATATATATATATCGTTTACTCAAAAAAGTATTTGTTACTCAGAAAAAGTAACTCCATTATCGTCTGCATTCTGTTGGTTACCCCGTAATTTAAATAAAATATACACTTTCATTAGGCCCTAGGATAAGCATAAACAGCAACATTGCTTGAAGAAAAATACCTAAAGCAAGAGTAAAAGCAGGATAAGAATTTTACTAATGCTGATCTGTTTTGTTGAATGCTGCTCAGCTCCACTGACAACTCTGAGCAAATTTCCTACCCCTCATAGGTCCAGGGGCACAATGGCAGAACCCCCATAGACAAATGTTGGTAAAAGTTACTTAACAGCTACACATTAATAGGGTAAATTAATAAATGTAGTGCATATCAAACGAAAGTTTAAATACAAATATATTTTTAGAAGATAAAAAGTTTTAAAAGTAATTAAATTTTTTTTTATAAATCATGTAACAAAGTACTTTCTTAAGCGCCTATTCATATATGAGAAGACATGTGTGATACGGTCATGAATTTGGGGGAAGGGGCAGAGTCAAGTGTGGAACTTACTCTTTCACACTTGACTCTGCCCCCTTCCCCCAAATTTCTCTGACATTCACATTACCTTACCCCAATAGTTTTCAATGTTTTAAGAAAATATTTTAAGGATAACTAAACCTTTTTATATATGTTATAAATTTTTATTGGACATTTTTTGAAAATAAAATAAAAATGAATATTTTTTTTCAAGTTCCATTTTTTTTTTTTTTACAGTTGTCACTACCACTCACGGGCAGAGCCCTATTCAAGGAGGGGTGTAGTACACACAAAAGTTCACCTACTAGCGTAAATTACGCAGATGAGCACAGACACAGCGCTTTAAATGAGCGAGATTAAATACAGCAGGAAACACAGAAGATGGAAGAGAATTCCACAGAACAAGTGGCAGGAAAGGAAGCACCGCAGCGAACTAGCCTGGAGTTACCAATATCAACACAAAACTCGTGCGCAGATACAGCACCCCTTGTGCTACGAGGACTTTAAAAAGGTGGTGATATGCAAGTGGTAAGTTCTCTCAAGCACTTGCCACTGCGATACCTATAGAATAGAGATAAAGCACTAACATTGCGCCGCAAAGATAGAGAGGTCAAGCGAGCTGGAAAGTACGGAACAGTTTATAAGCCTTTTGGCCTTTGACTCAACCCTGTCCAAAAGCCGGGTGAAACCAGAGCCCCCCCAGATATGAGAGCAGTACTCCATACAAGGGCGGATAAGACCCTTGTATAGCTGGAGTAACTGAAAGAGGAAAAAAAGTCTTGCAGTCTAAACAGAACTCCCAGTTTCTTTGAGGCCGCCCTAG
>JABUQX010005280.1:7500-20000 GCA_015478945.1 Trachelipus rathkii | reverse complement strand
ACTTAGAAGATCGGTCACATTTTAGTTAAAATTTTTATAACATTGCTCTAACCAAGCTAAGATATGTACTTAGATTTTTTTTTGAAGTATCATTGACGTATTTTTAAAGCTTTCTCTAGAAAACAGAGAAAAATCATTTCAAAAAGTTGCAGGCATTTTAATAATGAATTTGCTTCACTAAAATTAAAATGACTTTTTTAGCAGTATTATTTTGGAAAGAAGATTCATCATTTCAACCCTTTTTTTATTTGATTACTAGTAAACAATCAATAGTGGATGAACAATGTGTCATACTTGCTTCAGTACAGTTTGAAGCAAGTATGACACATTGTTCAACCAGTATGTCATACTTGCTTCAGTGCAGTTTTTCAATTTCTAAAGTCATGTAAAATGTTTCATCTTTTGATGCTGTAGGCATAAAAACTAGTTCAATTGAAAAGTTAAAAAATTATTCGACAGCAGGTTACTGTTACTGACAGGCCCGGACTGTCTCCTTTGGGGGCCCTCGGCCAAAGGTTGAAAAGGGGCCCCTTACCGGAGAATTTAGAAGGAATAGATTATAATATGTAATTTTTGAAAATTAGGCTTACATGCTTAATTAAAAAGCACATTCACCTATTTTGTTAGGTGGAAAATAGTTGAGTAAAAAAGTAAGCTTTTCTGATGTAGTTTACTTTCACAATAAATATTTATAAATTTTTATATACCGTACCTAAACTAGTTCCCTGCTAGAAAAAAATAAGTATACTAATTAATTACGAGTGGTTTATTACTTAAAAATGAGATCTAGTAATATTTTTAGTTTTAGGCAACCAAATCACACTGTTGAAGACATTGAAGTCTAAATCCTACTGTAATATCTTCGTAAATATTAAAAAGGGACACAAGTCACAACGGTAATAAAAAACCAAGCATAATGAAAAGAAAAACAATGTCCTCTTTAATTGTGATTTAATTGTTACAAATTGTAGAATATATTTTATAACAAAAAGAAAAATGGCTCTACAATACCTTGGTACAGAGTACAGACACAGCAAACCAGGGATGGCACGAAAAAAATCAAATTAAAAAAATCAATTGATTTTTTTACTTGATTTTTTTATAAATAAATCATGATTTTTTTGATTTTATTGATTTTTTTGATTTTTTTGATTTTTTTGATTTTTTTTTTTTAATATTTTTTTAATATTTTTTTTGAATATTTAAGTGATTTAACTTCAATAGAAATAAAAAATTAAAATAAAACTATATATAATATATATATATATATATATATATATATATATATATATATATATTATATATATATATATATATATATATAATTATATATATATATATATATATATATATATATTATATATTTATATAGATATATATATATTAGGAAGGTTTTAATATATAGTTTTTCATTTTCAAAAAAATTATTGGCACTGCTAACGTAAGTCTTTAAACATTCTTTAGTTTTGTGTTTCATTGTTTCCATTGTAAAATTTTGAACCAGAGGCTAGGGGCCTAGGGTTAAAAATTGAAAATTAATGCCAGATGCAGACTAATTATATATATTGGTTTTGTATAATGTCGTATAATAGATATGTTAGGCCAGTATTTGAATATTGTCTACAATTTTAGCACCCTTATTAGAAAAGACATAGATATGCTGGAGAGGGTGCAACGTAAAAGCAACGAGGAGTTAGATTTTTGGCTTTGAGGAAGAATAGGCGTGAAGTTGTCTAGATAGGCCCATGCCGCTTCTTATTTATTATCTATTTATTATTTATTAGGAGTTGACTGAGACATTCCAGAGGGGCCCAATGCGGCTTCTTAATTATTAATTTTTATTGTGTTGACTGGACAATCTAAAAAATTGGGACATGCGGACTTCTTAAGAATTATTCTTATTTATTATGAGTTGACTGGGACATGCTAGAGGGGTCAATGGGGCTTCTTAATTATTATTTTTAATTATAATTATTTTTTGGTTTGACTGGGACGGTCTAGATAGGCCCATGCGGCTTCTTAAGTATTTACTTAAATTTATTTATATTTGATATTTATATTTTGAGTTGACTGGGGCATTCTAGAAGGCCAATGCGGCTTCTTAATTATTAATTTTTATTAGTTGACTGGGACAATCTAAAAAGACCCATGCTGCTTCTTAAGTATTATTCTTATTTATTATGAGTTGATGGGACATTCTAGAGGCATCAATGTGTTTCTTAATTATTATTTTTAATATTAATTATATTATATATATATAATATATATATATATAATATATATATATATATATATATATATAATATATATATATATATATATATATATATATATAATATATTATAATATATATATATAGTATATATATATATATATATATATATATATATATTATTATATACAGTATATTGGTTGACTGGGACAGTCTAGATAGGCCTATGAGGCTTCTTAAGTATTATTCTTTTTTATTATTTATTATTTTTATTATGGGTTGACTGGGACATTCTAGAGTGGCCAAATGGCGGCTTTCTTTAATTATTAAACTTTGATTGGTTGGACTGGGACATTCTTAAATAGGGACCATGCGGTTTCTTAAGTATTATTATATTTTTTATGGGTAAACTGGAACATTCTAGAGAGGTTAATGCAGCTTCTTAATTATTATTCAGAATAATAATTAAGAAGCTGCATTAACCCCTCTAGAATGTTTCAGTCAACCCATAATAAATAAGAATAATACTTAATTAAGAAGCCGCATGGTCCTATTTAGACTGTCATAGTCAACCAAAAAAAATTAATAATTAAGAATCCACATTGGCCCCTCTAGAATGTACCAGTGACCATAATTTAAATAATAAATAATGGAATAATAAGAAGGCGTATGGGCCTATCTAGACTGTCCCATTCAACCAATAAAAAATTAATAATTAGGAATAGCCGCATTGGCCCATTCTTAGAATGTCCAGTCAGCCCAATAATATAATAAATAATAAATAAGAATTATACTTAAGAACGCATGGGCCTTATATATATATTATATATATATATATATATATATATATATATATATATATATATATATTATATATATATATATATATATTACTATATTATATATATATATATTATAAATATAAAAATATATATATAATATATATATATAGATATAATATAATATATATATATTTATATATAATATATATATTATATATATAAATATATATATATATATATATATATAATATATATATATACTATAATAGATATATATATATATATATATATATATAATATATATATATAATATATATATATATATATATCGCGTGACGTCACGATCGAAAACTGAAAAAATCAAAAAAATCAAAAAAAATCAAAAAGCTAAAAAAATCAATAAAATCAAAATTATTTTTTTCTAAAAAAATCAAAAAAATCCCCAACCCTGCAGCAAACTAAGAAAGGTTATGTGATAGTGAAAGGTTGTTTACTAACCTAACAGTTTTTGGCCAGTTCTTTCCTGGTTCTGGCTACTTCATCTATAATAACATCTTTTTCCAAGTTATAAAACAAGTCTCTACATTCATGGGTCTGCTTAAAGTAGATCTAAGGGATCTTAACTATTTAATTTTAAGGAAATTTTTCCTTTTACTGGTTAATAGAGTACAAGGTGTATGGTTAGTACAAACTTGTAAGCTACATATAGGTTGGTAAAAACAATCCAGATTTGGTGAGGGTTCAAAAACAACAAAAAAGGCGCATGATAAACACCAAAAACATTGTTTATTGTCAAAGCAGTAACCATAAAGATTTTCGTCTTCTTCAAAATTCAGATTTTACATCGCCAAATTCACAGATTTCTTCAGCTCCATTAGATTGTCTTGTTTTCTTTTAATGTTAGTTTTTTCAGCCATTGTAAAACTTTCATACTGATCTGCAAACTGTTTCAGCTCTATCAATAACTGACTTCCTTCAACTTTACAAAGTTTAGAAATACTACAAAGAACTTCCGTAGGAAAACTATCAAGCATTACGATTTCATTAAATTTCTTTGGGTCTAACCAGCAACAATCTTCTAAAATTTCTATGTTTGGACTAAATCTTTCTTCGATGTACTTGGTCCTGGCACATCTAAAAACACTTGAAAAAAAGACCAATTTATAGTAAATTTGAGCAGTTGAGATCCCAGGAGTTTCATATATGAATTTTCACTTGGCATTACCTTTTCTTTGAAGTTCTTTTTCCTTAACATCTGAATTCTTACTTCTACAGCAATTACTGTTATCTTCTAATTTGCTATTAACTGTATTTGCATAATATTTTGTTTTTGAATACAGAGCCTGAAAGGATTTATCACTCCTTTTATCTCCTACTTGTTGAAGCAGCTTCTCTACCAAGTTCCAGGCTGTAGAATAATCAATGGTTTTACTTTGTAAATATTTTGAAATGGGAGATATAACAAGAAGTAAATCTAATAAAACAATAGACATAAATAGGTTTTCTAATTTGGACCATTGACTGATTAAATTTCTTGCTATGAATTTAGATTTGCAGTCAAAACTTCCATTTGATATTTCTTTTAAAACGGTAATAAAATTGAATAGTTTCTCTGCGTTTACACTTTCCTCACTTCTTAAAAATCCCTCATCGATAATTGAAGAAAGAGCTTTATGTTTGCTCCACCACCTTGTGGCTCCTATTTTTTGCAACCTGTGCATTTTTTCATGTGCAATATGTTTTCTTTTTGTTTCCCTCTCCCATACGGCCATTCTTTTATAAGACGAGCTTAGAAACCAGCAGATTATTCCACCAAATCCAAGTAAGTTTTCTGCTTGGAGCAACGTTACTGTTGAATCAGCTACTACCAAGTTCAGCACGTGTCCCATACAGTGAGTGTAAATAAGATCTTCATTTTCCTTTTTGAACTGAGCTTGTAGACCGTTATAACAACCTTTCATATTGTTAGCTCCGTCAAATGAAAAAGCAATAATATTTGATGTTGCAATGCCACACTTGGCTAATTCTGATTTTATAAGCTCGTACAAAGCCAATCCAGATGAATCATCGACTACTGTTATTTCTAAAAGTCTTTCATATATCTTTCCTTGAAAGACATAGCGGACGCAAATCGCCAACTGGTCCATAACAACTACATCTTGAGTACTATCTACCATCACGCTGAATATTATGCTATCATGAAGGTCTTTCAAAATGATATCACAGCCCATCGAACAAATTACTTTAAGTAGCTTGTTGATAAAGGTTTTTGACAAAAATGTCAACAAAGAGCCTCGTTCAGTCTGTCTTTTACTTAACTTTCCAGTATCTTTTCGTTTGTTCATTATTTTCAGTCTGTGCTTTTTGCTGTCTTCAATACACTTTTTGACATGATTTTGTAAAATCACATAATTTGCAACCAACATGACTAGTTCGAGAAAATTACCATGATTATCTGTAGAGTGAGTGTCGCGGCAAAGAAGTTAGTTAGGCTACCATAAACAAAAACCAACTGGCAACTGCTTAATATTGATTGTAAACGCGTAAGATTACTGGGATTCTAAGTTCAAATGAATGATGTAACTAATTATAAAATAGTTTATCCACTTTTTGGGGCCTATCCGGGGCCCCATTGGGCCGGGGGCCCTCGGCAATCGCCGACCAGCCGACCTGGACAGGTACATTTTTTTGACAATCATTTAGAACCAAATTCAAATTTTAATTCTTACAATGTACATATTCTTTAAGGGATTTTAAAAGCGCTTTAATGCAGGCCTATTAGCTGTTCCATCATGTGAATGTCTGATAAGATTCGAAAATCAAAACCCTGTTTATAAGATTTTTAATGTTTAAATGAGCCCTATCTTTTGATCTGAAAACTTTCAACAGCGATGAAATCCAAAAATATTTATTGTACATTAATGTCCTTTAACTTTCTTAGATGGAATATATGTAACAATAAAATTAATTGATCTATCTTCACTTGCATCCACAATGGCACAAAAAGGAAGCATACTGTTCTTCACAATTTATATATTGTTGATCTATACCCAGAGGCAAAACTGTTGCATATACCAAAAAATTGATATCATAAAATAATGTATCTCCCCAACAACAGACGCCCTGAAAATTTCAAGTTGATAGAAAAATACCAAAAAAAAAAAAATTATCGCAATTTTTCATTTTCAAAACCATTTTTAGTTGGGTTCGGAATTAGGTCATCGCTGGGATTTTTTTTTCTACAGATAGAAACACAACCGCTCACCGGCAGAGCCCTAATCAAGGAGCGGGAAGGGTACTCAATTAACGTCCAAGCAAGACGAAGCGAGGCCCAAGGAGAGAATAGCTCACATTTCTCCCACCCGATCAGTTGAGAACACGGGACCCTCACTTTGTTTGGTGAGTGCTCTACCATTGAGTTACCGGGCACTTTTATGTAATCAAATTTATATATATATATATATATATATATATATATATATAATATAATATATATATATGAAAAATATATAATAATATATATATATATATATATAATATATATAATATATATATATATATATATATATCATATACACCACCATAACACTACATTATTACTAACAAACTTTAACGTTTATATTATTAACAATATTACCATCACTAACACTTATTATCAATTATATTAACATTAATTATTCACGATATTACCATCACTAACACTATTAACAAACAATTAATATTAATACCAATTAATAACATATTCACTTTTAACATTAACATCACTATTAGGGCGTCAACTGCAGATCATACGATCCATACATGGGAAGAGACAATCAGCTGATAGGTGTTCCCAGCCCCATGCACTATTTTGAGGAGTCCACCTGATAGAAGACTAAACGATTCTGTTGTCATATTAAATGCAAACATTTGAAGTGATCAATATTCAAGTCGTAAAGACCTAGTGCTGCTTTTGTATGAAATTATTTAAAAAATATATATCCTATATTTCCTATTTCACTTCTGCTATTTCATAGGTAATTTTTAATTTGAATTTAAATTTCAATTTTAGTGTTTAAAAGAAAAAAAAAAAAACAAATTATGCAAAGAATTTACACTTTAATTTCTTTTCATAAGATTATAATTTCTTGAAAGTTGATAATTTTATCTCATTCGTTCTTCACTAAATCCAGACTTTATCAGAGTATCATTTGCTACGCTTTCATATTCTTTTCTGCTCTTTCTCTTTCTTGATGTTTCCCTTCTAAGATCTTGCTGTTTCTTCCCTTTTCTACCACATCTTACTCCGATGACACCAGAATCATATGTGGTTTTAGATATCAATAAAAAAATCGAATAATGATGTTTTTGGTAATAGACTAAGCTTTCCATAGTTTAAGCTTAAAGATATTTCGACGAAAATTATAAGATAAAAAAGGCGAAAATGTTAAAAACAGTTTTCTTCAAATGAAAATACAAAGCAAAACAAAAGAGACGCAAAAAAAATAATAAAAAAAAAATAAAAAAAACAAAACAAAAAAAAAACGATGTTTTAGGGGTAAGAAAAAGCTGGTTTCTTTTATTTGGTGGAAATTAGATGAAAATTAAGAGAATTTTGATCATTTTCGGTTTGGGGGCTAAAACCGAAAAATTCCATGGACAAAAATCAAAGCTAGTTTTTCTAGTAAACTGCAGAACAGGAGTTATTATTTCATTTTTTCTATAATTTATAACAAAAATTAGTTTAGTCTAATTTACATTTTAAAATTTGTTTCCAAATTCCCATGTAATTGCCATAGCTCATAAATAACACTTGTTCATAAAGGAGCTTTTTAATTTTCGTGCACATCAATACATGTTATATGATGGGAATCTGAGAAGCTGCTGGGACTGTTTTGAAGTGAAAGCGAAAAGCCTCGCGCCACATTTACAGAGTTTCTCAAGTGCACTTTCGAGATTACAATAGGTAGACTATCAGTTAAAAGTCACCTCCCTCCCCCCATACACCTCTTTTCCTTTACATAAAACTAGTAGTACACTTATTTCATTGTAGGCAAATACAAATTATATTTTCTAATGTTTTATGTTAAAGATAGTTGCGATTAATGAAGCTTAGGAAGGCGGCAACCATCAACACAAACCCCATCAATAATTATTATCTGATGGAGGGGGATGTTTTATGAGTGCAGCAAAGTTCTATGTTCTCGTTATTTATTTGAAGATTTCTGAATTTCACACTGAAATTTTGGCAGTCTTGGCAATTTGTATGGCCATTTGCTTTGACTTTTCCAAACTTGACTGGTTTTATATTCTCCGACTATTTACTCAAAACTGGAACAGATTTTCTCAATTTTATCTTTTACTTTAAAATAAGTACCGATTTTTATTTAAGCTACTCTAATGACCTTCCTATAGTGATGATAGAATTAGTGAGTTTGCCTTCCATTTCTCTTCCACAAAACTTTTAACAACCCCTAAGATATATATCTCGGATCAAATTGGAAACCAAGCAAATGAACTTGATTTTTTTACCATTTTTTTTAAATTAAAAAGTTCACACCTCACGGGCATAGCCCTATTCTAGGAGAGGAACTTCTCTAGGTAATTTCTACCTAGGATCCGGACAAGGGATCAAACCCAGGCCCTTTCCATGCGACTCTGACGCTCTAACAATTGAGCCACGGTTCCTAAGAATATTTTAAGATTTTCATATAAACTTTCAAAGTTTATAGCTGAAACTGACCTGCGTATGGTTACGAAATCTTTGTGGCGATTTGTATTATCTGGATAGTCAGATTGATTATATCAAAATACTAATATGTGCATTTTGTGAGCAATAGACCCATCTATGTATATTTCAAGTTTGAAGTCATTTCGAAAAAAAATTGTAGAAGTTGATACGAAAAATGTCAAAAAAATAGGTTTGGAAAAATGAAAACTCCGAAACAATGACTACAGACACAGAATAACACCCGAAAATGACGTTCTAAAGGTCAGAAAAAGCTGCGGTTTGCTTTAATCCCCATCAAAATTGTCTAAAAATTAAGAATTTTATGTCCATTTTTAGGTGGGGGCTAAAATGAGGTCCCAAAATCTCCAATATTGGATCCTTCTCTTTAACATAGAATTTCTTTAGTTTCTCTTAGTATGATTACTACTACGTTGAATTGGGTTCCTTTGAGTGTACACAGCGAATAATTCAGATTTTAAAATGGAAACAATTTAAATTTGCTGTCCTTTGGACAGAAATTCAAAAATCCTTTTGTTTAAATCCGATTGTTCTTTAGCGATATTCCTTGTTTCTATGTTAATCTCAGGGATTAAAACAGTCTTCAAAACTAGAAACTCATCCTGCTTATAGCCTATTTTACTCTCTCTCTCTCTCTCTCTCTCTCTCTCTCTCTCTCTCTCTCTCTCTCTCTCTCTCTCTCTCTCTCTCTCTCTCTCTCTCTCTCTCTTTTTTTTTCTTTTTTCTTTTTTTTTTTAAAGGAATTTTTTCCTTTTTTTTCTGTGGGAAATTTTCGGGAGATTTGCATACTTAAACTTGGACCATAAAATCTTAAATTTTCATCCGATTTGCATCAAATAAAAATCAAAATGCAAGTTTTTACATAATCTAAAACGTTCATTTCTAGTATTTTCAGAGCCTCCACTGGTTTGCTTTGTATTTTTGTTTAAAAGAATAAAAGGTTCTCGAAATTTTTGAATATAGTGACTTGAATTATGAAATTTACAAAGTTGGGTCTATTTATTATCTAAAATTGGGTAAAAGGCATTTCGAAAAAAAGATTTGCGACTTCTATTGAAAATTGCCTTTTTTTTTACTTCAAACGAAAATACAAACCAAAACATCAGAGGCTCAAAAACACTGCAAATGAAGGTTTTAGAATTCGGAAATAGTTGCATTTTGCTTTTAGTTCGATGCAAAGTGAATGAAAGTTAAGTTGAGGTTCAAATTTATATTTGTGGGATATTTTCTTTCCATCAGCTTGCAATTTAAATTGACTAAAATAGAACCTTCTCCTTCAATTTTTTATTTTCTTTGTTTTTCCCGACAAACTCCACAGCCAACTACTTTCTGCAGAAGCTGAATTTTTCGATGTAACCTTTCGTCTAACTTTGTTTTAGGTCACAGCGATCTCCAAACTTTTTTGATTGCGTACCCCTAAGACAAAAATAAATATAAGTTGTACCCATATAGGCCTATAACATATAATATAATATAATATAATATATAATATACAATATAATAAATAATAAGACACAGTGATCAATGAGAGAACCGTGCGCTCACGTGATACACAATCATACACTCGCAAGTGATCGTGAGCCTACTTCTTTGGCGTACCCCCAAATATCACTTTGCGTACCCCCCGGGATACGCGTACCCCACTTTGGAGACCCCTGTTTTAGATGATTCCATTGCGTTATCTTCTTGACGAGATGAACTAAACCTATATTGTCTATGTAAAATTATTTCCTTGTATCTTGAATGAATAGATAGTAATGGTAGTTTACTACTTAGTAGAGGTGTAGCGGATATCCGCATCCGCATCCGCATATGCGGAATCCGCATCAATTTTCACTTCCGCATCCGCAACCTTCATCCCATTTTCACTGATCCGCATCCGCAACCTCCATCCCAGCATAATTTTTTTGCGGATAGCGAATAGTATTCATCTATGAATTTATTTGAGTACGTGTGTGCACTACCTTAAATATATATATATATATATATATATATATATATATATATATATATATATATATATATAATATATTAATATAATATATATATATATATATATATATATATATATATATTATATATAAATATATATATATTATATATATATATATATATATATATATTATTAGTGTTGCACCGATACCAAAATTTTATCCGATACCGATACAAGTACTCACAATTTTTCAATGCCGATACTGATACCAAAATTTTTGCCGATACCGATACCGATTACTATCCTTATTAATGGCCAATATATATATATATATATATTATTATATATAATATATATATATATATATATATATATATATATATATATATTATATATATATATATATATATATATATATATTATATATATATATATATATATAATATATATATATATATAATATATATATTATATATATAAAACTCTCCAACTGAAAAGGCCAATCTCTTCGGGCCCTATTTTCCTCTAACTCAAACCTGGACGATTCCTCCTCCTCCTCCTCCCTCCTCCTCCTCCTTCCTCCTCCTCCTCCTACCTCCTCCTCCTCCTCTCAGGGGTCCTATGTTCTTTTTCCTGTGATTACATTTGGATCGGGTACATGGGCTTCTGAGATCTATGAACGTAGGAAGGTGGCGGGGCCCGGATGTCATTCCTCCCCGAGGTTTGAGGGAATGTGCTTACGTGCTGACCCCCGCCCCTCGTTCAATATATTACTATGTCTCAATACTAGCACTTTCCCCTCAGTGTTGTTTGCACGCACATGTCAACCTATTCCGAAAAAAAAGGAAGCCGCTCTGATCCTTCTAACTATCGCCCCTATAGCTCTCACTTTATTAGATCTAAAACTTTAAAAAAAACCCTTCTCAACTCTTCGTTTCTAGACCATCTGAAATCTCGATTCTCTTCTTTCGATCGCCAGTACTGCTTTCGGCGTTCAAGGTCTACTGGCGAAATACTTTCATATTTAACCGATTTATGGTTTTTCCCGCCTTTAGGAACTACGGGAGACTTGCGTGGTGGCGCTTTGACATATCCAAAGCATTGACCGGGTATGGCACGGCGTCACTGCTCTCTAAGCTCCCTCCTTTGGGTTCTCCTTCTCTTTGCTTACTTATGTCTAGCTTTCTTTTCAATCGCTCAATATCGGCCTTGGTTGCATGGAGCTACCTCTTCTTTTCTCGTCCAATAGTGGGTTCCTCAGGGGGTTCTGTCTTATCTTCCTACTTTATTTCCTACTTTTCATTAATGATCTTCTCACCTGCCCATCTCTCTAACTATATCCACTCATATGCGATGACTCGACCCTTCATTCTTCCACTCATTTAAAATTCTTGCACCCGCTTTTGAAATTGAATTGATTCTCATCTTCAACTCTCCGATTCCTTCTCGCTGATCTGGATAAGATTTCCGGGTGGGGTGGTCTGAACCTTGTGAAATTCGATTTCTTTAAAAACCAACTTCTACAAATCTCCCTCTCTAAAACACCTTCTAACTTTCCTATCCTTTCGACGGTTCTCTCGTCTCTCCTGTTGGCAATATAAATCCTTGGCCTTAACAAAACAAAAAAATGTCTTTGGAAACCTTCACATCACCAAGCGTTGCTAGGGCGGCCTCAAGGAAATTGGGAGTTCTGTTTAGACTGCGAGACTTTTTTTTCTCTTCTCAGTTACTCCAGTTATACAAGGTTCTCATCTGCCCTTGTATGGAGTATTGTTCTCATATCTGGGGGGGCTCTGGTTTCACCCGGCTTTTGAACAGGGTCGAGTTCAAAGTCCAAAAGGCTTA
>JABUQX010005280.1:0-2500 GCA_015478945.1 Trachelipus rathkii | reverse complement strand
AACAACACAAAGGTAAAAGGCCTGACTGGTGATGATAATGCGATCTTAGGTAATTGTATTACTATTCTAAAGCCGTTTGAAGAGGTAACAAAGACTATTAGCTCAGAAAATTCTTGTTTGTCAGACGTGATTCCTCTGGTTGCAATGATGAAAGCTGTGCTAAATAATGCTATTAAAAGTAAGGGACTTTCAAAGATGACGGAAACAATCATGCTGGAATGGATAATAGATTTCAAATTCTGCAAAACGATGACGCATGTGCAATAAGCAACTTTTCTGGATCCTAGATACAAGACAAAATATTTCTTAAACCACGTGTTTCACAGAGGGTTAAAATTAATTTAGGATGCCTATGTGATGAAATGCTGCTAAAGGCAGAAAAATCAACCAGCCAATAAAAAGCAAAAGATCACAGAAACAGACACACAATTACCATCTATTAGCGAACCATTGCTGAATCCATGAACTTTCTTTTTTTTTGGGGGGGCTTCTAGCAGTGATGAAGAGTCTTGTTTCAGAGGTGTCAAAAAACACTCATTCATTGATCGAAGATTATCAAAAAGCGAAAAGGGCTGGAATGAGATAAAGATCCACTGGTTTGGTGGAGTGATAATTGTAAAAGTTTCCACATCTTGCAGAACTCCCCAGGGAATGCTTAGCATTATGCCCTTCAACAAATGTCACTAGTGAGCGTCTTTTTAGCGGTGCAGCGTCTCATTACGGACGAAAAAGAGAAGGCAGGACTCTCCCCTGGAAAGGGGCTTCAGAAGCTTTGTTTTGAAGCACAATTTGAGAATTATTAATTTCAAGTATTAAAATATAACCTTTTTCCAAATGGGTGGAGGCGCGGAAAGAGGTGGTTGGAGTGCATAAGAGGTTGGGTCCACGTCCCGCACTCTGGTAACACAGATATATATATATATATATATATATATATATATATATATATATATATAAAAAATCTGTGTATATATATATATAATTATATATATATATATAATATATATATATATATATATATTATATATATATATATATATATATATATATATATGAAGAATCTGTGGCTAAAACTCTTAAAAAAAAGTAACTATCCGCTATCCGCATCCGCAATCCGCGGATAGTGATTTTTACTATCCGCATCCGCGGATAGTGAAAAATCACTATCCGCTACCACCTCTAACTACTTAGTAAAAGGTAGAACTTTACGAGTTTTTCAACCGACTGGTATATATGGTCACCTCAAATAATATAATATTTATATATATATAATATATATATATATATATATATATATATATATATATATATATATATATATATATATATATATATATATAGTATAGTATAAGGCCTTAAATATTAATATCAATAAATCTTTAAGAATATATTTAAAAGTATTTACATGGTCTTCATATGATGTTTGTGAACGTGAGCTTTCGATCCTTATTTTATCTAGATCCTCTGAAGAAGTTGTAATTTGAAGACTAAATAAAATTTAATGAAATTTTGTAAATTTATGTAATATTGTTAAAATGAGAAATAGTTTAGATTTAAGTAAATTTTGATTTTATATTTTTGAAAAAAGGTGTGGTGGAAAGAATGTTGTTAAGTGTGGGATTGTGTGTGTGTTGTGTCTGTGTGTGTGTGTCTGGAGTACGCAAGATTTGACTTATGGGTTATATCACAGGCTTAAAAGAATTTACTTCGGTTATAAAATAAATAAAATAACAGGTCTACAACAGTTGTAATTAAAAAATTTTGTGTCATAAGGTGAGTAAAAATAAAAATACCTATTTGAGAAACGTAAAGAAAATATTTATGTGTGTTGGCTTAGAACTGATCGTCCTGAGGGGAAACTAAAATAAATTCTAAAATAACATTAGATGCCTTGGATTTTTAGCGAATTTTGCAATTACATTTGCTTCCAATTCGTTCAATTTTTTCACTTACTAATTTTTATGAATATTCATCCTACATAGTCCATTAAGCCTGTCTTTCTTCATTGTTTTACTTAGCCAAGTCTTTACTCTTCGCAGAGTGCTGAAAGACCTTTCAATGGTACTGATTGAACACGGTAGCACCATTGCAATTAATAGACAGGTTTTTGATTTGAGGAAAAAAGGGGTCGGCTTCTTTAATAACTTCAGTAAGTTCCAAGTCTTTCAACTTTTGCTTATCCATTTTTTTATCCAGCCACAAGGTATACCATAAGTCAGTTTCGGTATGAATTTTTTTGACATCAAGATCATAAAACTCTGAAAAACATTTTACTTTCTCACGCAAACTGCCTACGGAAGCACCTAACATAAGAAACGGATGCAAATGAAAAAGATGACATGCTGGACCTTGTTTTCTGAAAATTTAGTCTCTAAAAGAGGAGGAAAGTGAGTCAAGATAAGGCACAAGTACAGAACACTTCCAATATTCAGCAGAATTTCAGCAGGGTGATTTGCTTTATGTTGTTGAGATTGTACTTTTTTAGGTGGTGCAAGTTCTA
>JABUQX010005279.1:0-2500 GCA_015478945.1 Trachelipus rathkii | reverse complement strand
CTTTCCAACCATTTGTAAGAGGAGGAATGGAGTGTCGGCCTTTATAGGAATAATATATATATATATATAGCTTTATATATATATATATATATATATATATATATATATATATATATATATATATATATATATATATATATATATATATAATATAAATAAAAAAAAATATATTCTCTATATACTTATATATATATATAATGACTATAAATGAAATATATTCTCACAATGGTTAAAAATTTAAACTAAAATTGATGCTCGAACATTGTGTTGAACTTTAATAATGGCGGTTTTCGTAAACAAGACGTGTCATACGTGTTGAGCGACTTTTTAAAGTGTTACACGTGTTAAATAACGTATTTAAATGTAAATCGAAGTCTTTAATTACTAATTTTTCACAAAGAATACAAAAATTTTTACTGACCAAGTATGAAATGTCATAGATTGCTAGAAAAAGAATACACATTGTAGATACATCATTATTCTCTATAATACTGGTTTTGAAATTCAGGCTTTTTGAAGTGGCATAAATACATGATACCAAAAAGAAAAGAAAAGAAAAAAAGAGACTATATGATTATAAATAAAACATTTTCTCTCATAGATATCTTCACATGCATATTTAAGCAATATTATTCATTATTATAAAACTTTATAATATAGAAACAATATAGTTGTGGTAGGTTAACGACAGTATTTATAGAAAGCTATAAAGTCAAACTTATTTTCGGAAAAAAAACTCCATTTCACATAGTTAAATGTCATATAAGACTGAATGTTGTGGTCAGGGTCACGCACTGAGGGAAATGTCATTTACTGAAAAATACCATTGGATAATTTTCTCCAAAGAAAACATGAACGAAACTAGTATCAAATTTAAGAAAGTTGTAAATTTAGATAGAGTTGTAAATCATTGGAAAACGTTTAATTTATTTTGTTATAGCAATTTTGAAAATGTCAGAGAAGTGAAAAAAATTATTAATTAATATATCTGGATATGACGAGGTGCTGCAATATCTTAAAAGGAAAGCTGTTTCATTCATCCTTGATTAGAGAAGAGAGAGAGAGAGAGAGAGAGAGAGAGAGAGAGAGAGAGAGAGAGAGAGAGGAGAGAGAGAGAGAGAGAGAGAGAGAGAGAGAGGTTCTGATATTTACTCTTCAGGATAAAATTATCTTCTAAAAAAAATTTTTGATACAAAAAAGAATAAAGAAAAGCTTACTTAATTTGCCGCTACCGTGGCTCAATCGATAGAGCGACAGAGTCGCATGGCAAGGGCCCGGGTTCGATATCTAGTCTGAATCCTAGGTAGAAATTGCCTAGAGAAGTTCCTCTCCTAGAATAGGACTATGCCCCTGAGGTGTCAACTTTAAATAATAATAATAAAAAAAATTTGGAAAACTTCTTGATTTATCTTCCTAAAGCCGAGAGAATTATCATACTTCACTGCTTTTCTTTATTATAATTCAAAAATCTACTATTTTTTTTTTTTTTAATTTTATTACTGTTCGATGCAAGAGAAAATTCATCGCATTGACTACAGAAGGATCAGATAAAAAAAAAAAAAATTTTTTTTGATGACACTTTCTTTTCTGTTCAACTGTAATTTCTTTAGTCGGCAGTGAAATCAATTGAACAATATTGCATCTTACCATTTCCATCAATATTGTCTTTTTTCCACTACCATCTCGGAGGACAAGATGAAAAACTTGAATTTTTACCCTGAATTTCATAGATGTTGCAACTTCGAGAATACCTTCAGCTTTTAAAGTATTAAATTTTATATCCAGCACACTTTTAAGTATTTCTTTCCGTTAGAGTATTATTCATAACATTTGTGCTATTAATGCCCATAACGATTTTATCGTTGGAATAAGGTCTACAACGAGCTCAATATGAGTTAGTTTTTTTTAGTTATTTTCCCCATAAGGTTTTATATCTTCAATGATGATCCAATGATCGTCTGTTAGCATGTTGTTGATTAATTTTCGGGGTTTCACTTAATGAAATCAAACTTTACTTCACATCTAATGTGCAATGTACTGCAACTCTTGAATGTACAATTAACATTATTATTCAGTTTAATTCTTGAAGCATCGCTTGAAACTTTTCTAGAGTAATTGAAATGAGTAGAAAAAATATTTCAACCCAAAGTTAAAATATTTGTTACAGACTGCCGAGGTAATAAGTCTTCATTTCACGTCACCTTATAGCATGAATTGTGCAATATTAGAGTTAAGATAATAAATTTGGCTAGGAAATCTGTCATGACAGAAGATATAGAAACATCAACAAATCCACACAATATTATGCGTGAATGCGAATGTGAATACGGCTATTATATATATATATATATATATATATATATATATTAATAATATATATATATATATATATATATATATATATGATATATATATATATATATTATATATATAATAACCAAATCCTCAATTACGTTAATTACCAGCCGACCGCCAAGCTTTAGCACCACGCACCTGACTA
>JABUQX010005278.1:37500-57134 GCA_015478945.1 Trachelipus rathkii | reverse complement strand
TGAGGGTCCTGGGCCCTGCGGATCTGGTTGCGCTAGTGGGCGGCTGCTAGTTCGAGAGATTGGTTGAGGGCAAAATACGATGTGGTGGATCCGGTGCCCTGCAACGGAAACAAGCCCTAGCGTACTGAGTCTGCTGTGGCATGATTTTCCGCTAGGCACCTTTCAGCACGCCAGCCGCGACTGCCCTAACCTTCTCTGTTCGGTCTCTCTCGTCGTTGATAGCTGTCATCGTGGATGGTCATCACTAACTATTGCAGGGAACTTCGCAACTTCGCTTGTGCCGATCTGACATGAGGTTTCTGTCCTGTCCTTTTGTTTTCGGGGCTGTGCTTCTTTTGGGTTAAATATTGCCTAGGCTCTTTTATATTTCCCGGCGTGGTTTGACTCAAGCATCTGTTACGACACCTTCTGTTTGTTGGTCCTATTTTCTTGGTCCGTTTATTTCCGCGTACCCACCTCGAAACTTTAGTCTCCTCAGCCTTTTCCTTTGGAAGTAGGAGATTGGACCGGTTTGGTTTGGTCGTTCGTTAGAAAGGTTTAAGGCGGAGCTTAGCGCAGAAATCCGATGGCCATGGTCAAAGCGCAAACGCTCCAATACTAGATTGATGCGTACCAGAGCATTTCTTTACGCGCGTCGGACCAAGGAATTCTTGTCCTTTAAGCTTAGCCAGCTGGCGAAGGTTGATAAGAAAAGTTGCGTCCGCGCCAAGATAATGGAACAACCATTGACAGTCCCCTACAAGGTTATTCCTGTTCCTATTCCTGCCGTTCTTTCAGAGACTCTGTGAAACAAGTAACATCAGCTTTAAAACGAAAAAGATCGGGATCGGCGTAAGTATTTTTAGGGCTAGGGAGCCCGCCTAACCGGGCAATGAGGGTCTCTATGAGCTTTGACTTGTCGCCATAGTTGTTTTTGAGAAGAGATAGCGCAATGCTATAGTTTTCTCCCCTCACTGCGAACCCTGAGATTAATTGTTTGGCATCCCCACGCAAGCTCTGGAGTAAGGCGTGGAGTTTTTCTATGGGATCATAATTATGTCCGTTAACCATGGCTTCAAATGACTCTATATAGCTAGCGAACTCCAGAGGATCCCCGCCGAAGGTAGGTAAGTTCCTGGTGGGGGCCTTGAAAAGCGTGGGACCCCGCCGACCCCCCGAACAACAAGAGGCTCTCGATGGTGAAGGGGATCGACTCGTTCTGTGACTGACCCTCTCTCTGGCGGCTAAAGTGTTGTTGCCGGCGTTGATCGCTTTACGGATGGCTAGGTGAAGTCTCCGACTCTCCGCGTAATCGGTCATGAAATCGTCGCGATCCAGGTAATCTTGGATCACGACGTTCGCCTCCTCCAACTGGGTAAGAGTCTCCTCCAAATGCTGTACTAGTGCTAGGATGTCCCCTGCCGGGGAATCCGGACTCCCCACCAACTCCTTCAGTTCGGTCATTTCCGCTGAGGCGTTCTGACTGAGGGCATCTCTCTGTCGTTCGGCGAACTTCACCCGTTTTGGTTTGTTTTTCTGATTTTGTTGCTGACCTCTATTTTGTTGGTTATCCTGGGTCGGGGTCAAATTCAAATCTGCCGGAGGGGGTGTCCCGGGAGGATTCCCCTCTTCTGTGTTGTTATCGTTGCGGCCGCCCTCCATGAGTACTGTGTAAGTGCGTACGTACTCGTATCAAAGGAAAGCGAAAAGAAAGAAAAAAAAAATTCTTTTCAGTACGAACCACTGACTACGGCGTCGCTGCGCCGTGGTCAGTAAGAGGTTGGGTGCGAAAGGTCTCTTGGAATGCTCCAATACCCTTAAACACACCTCAGAAATCGTCGTACTACTTATCAGAATTCCTGTGATTTATTTCCTGCAAATAAGTAAGAGATAGAAGCGATAGCGGGCGCATGCAAGTAAAAGCGTTGCAGAGAAACTTAAACTATAACTTAATATCTAATCTTAAACTAACTTATGGCTATGCTCATATAAGACAACAAAAAAAAAATATACACACAAACAAATCACAAGACTTACCTTATTTTCCTGTTTTATGTGGAATATCTGGTGCGGCGCAGAGTCCAATGGGCCCATTCGATACTAATAAATTTAACAGCAATGATAATAGTACTTATGACTTTAATAGTAATCTGAAAAAAAAATTTTGCATACACCCCTGTATGTATGGGTGCGCGCACGGGTTTGTCTCTGTAAATACGGGGTTGCAAGTGTGTCTTCAAAGACCACAACAACCCCAATACAAAATAAAAAAAATTCGGAAAAATAATACACACTCAAGCTGTGTGTATTCGTATGTGTGTACTGTGTGTGTGTGTGTATGAGTGTGTGTAACCTCAGATCCCCAACACCCTGTACACCACACAACGACAACAAAATTAAAAACAAAAATCGAAAAGGAAACGTCACACACGCAAGTGTGTGTATGTGAGTGTGTGTAACCTCAGATCCCCAACACCCTGTACACCACACAACGATAACAAATAATAAAAACAAAATCGAAAAAGAAACTTCACACACGCAAGTATGAATGTGTGTGTGGGTGTGTGTGTGTGTGTATGTGAGTGTGTGTGTCCTCAGATCCCCAACACCCTGTACATCACACAACGATAACAAAATATAAAAACAAAAATCGAAAAACAACGTCACACACGCAAGTCTGCCCAGTGTGTATGTAAGTGTGTGTAACCTCAGATCCCCAACACCCTGTACACCACACAACGATAACAAATAATAAAAACAAGAGACAATACTGACAAATAAGCACAAGAACAAATAAATTCAAACCCAGGTTGCAGTAATAGTAATAATACTAATAATAATAATAATAATAATAATAATAATAATAATAATAATAATAGCAATAATAAGAATAATAATAATAATAATAATAATAATAGTAATAATAACAATAATAATAATAATAATAATAATAAATAATAATAAATATAATAAAAAATAATAATAATAATAATAATAATAATAATATAATAATAATAATAATAATAATAATAATAATAATAATAATAATAATAATAATAATAATAATAATAATAATAATAATAATAATAATAATAACAGAACAATGGAAAAAGAACCTGTAGAGATGGCTAAAACAACGAAATTCGCACAGAGAGCACTGCGCTTTTTCCAAATATGTTAAAAAATAGCACCCTCCCTTGTTCTTCCCCAATATACTACAATGTTGCAAAGGTTGCAAGCGAACTATGTATATAAAGGAAACTAAAGAAAGATATGAAACACAAAAAATTAAATAGGGCGAAAAAACAACTTGCCAACTGCTTCAAATGTGCTACAATAAATAAGAACCCTTTTCACTTATATCCTACCAATTATACTGTAAAATGTTGCAAAGGTTGCAAGGCCGAACTATGTATATAAAGGAACTAAAGAAAGATAGAAACACAAAAACAATATAGCGTAAAATTACACATGCCTATTGCTTTAAATGCGCCTAAAAATAGACCCATTTCCATATTATATGGCTACTACTACTAATTACTTTATAACAAATGTTGCATAAGCGTTATGCAAGCGAACTATGATATATAAAGGAAACTAGAAAGATATGAAACTACAAAAAATATAGCGAAAAACACTGCCTTGCTTTAAATGCGCTAAAAAACAGAACCCTTCCTTGTTTCCCCCAATATACTACAATGTTGCAAAGGTTGCAAGCGAACTATGTATATAAAGGAAACTAAAGAAAGATATGAAACACAAAAAATATAGCGAAAAAACACTGCCCTGCTTCAAATGTGCTAAAAAATAGAACCCTTTTTCCATATTATATCTACCTTCAATTAATATCTACAATGTTGCAAAGGTATTGCAAAGCGATAACTAATGTATATAAAGTGAAAACTAAAAGAAAAGATATATTGAAAACACAAAAAAATATAGGCGAAAAACACTGGGCCTAATGCTTAATATCCTGACTAAATAAATAACACGAATCACCTTTTCCCTTAATATTCCTCACATATATAACTAGCAATGTTCGGCATCAAAGGTTGCAAAAGCGAACTATGTATATAAAGTGAAAACTATAAGAAGATTATATGAATACACAAATAAATGAATATACGAAAAAACACTGCCTTGACTTAATTGACGTAAATAATATAGATACCGTACTCTCACCTTATTATTCCCCACCAATATACTATAACAATGTTGCAATAAAGGTTGCAAGGTCGAGACTATGTATAATAATAAAGGAAACTAAACAGAAAGATATGAAACACATAAAAATAATATAGGGCGAAAACAATGTCCTTGCTAATTAAAATAGCGCTAAAAAATAGAACCTACCTTTTTCCTTATATTCACCCAATAACTTACATGTCTGCACAAGTAGTTTAGCTAAGGCGATTACTATGGGCATATAAAGGAAACTAAAGAAAGATATGATAACTACAATAAAAAATATAGGCGAAAACACTGCCTTATGCTTTATAAATGACGCTAAAATATTATAAGAAACCTCATTTCCTTATATCTACCATATACTATATACTAGCTTGTATTGGGCAAAAGGTTGCACATAAGCGACTATGTATATATAAGTGTAAATAATAGAAAGATGGATGAACACAAAAAAATATAGTCGGAAAAAATCACATATAATGTCGCGCTTTAGGCTTTAAATTGCGCTACGCAAAATTTAATGAATAACAGCTTTCCATTATATCTCCTGGTTAGGCACAGACTATACTTGAGAAGGTAAGTTCTGCTTTTTCTGATGAAGCATGTTTGCGGCGCTGAGGACATTACCGGGTGCTATACACTAGGCCACACCGTTGGACCAGCACATTATTGTGCTACATTGTCCCAGAGTGACACATATATAACAAAAACAAAAGAATATGGTCCTAAAGAAAGAGAACACTCCAATGACCTCGAGTTACTGGAGATTTCCATTCATCTCGAAACAGCACTGAAGCTTAGGACAGGCTTTTATGCTTTAACACTTTTACCTTCTTAGAAAAGTTTAAAGCCTTTTTCTATATATATCTTTAACGTATAATTTAGGTTTGTCTTTTGCATACCTTGATTGCACGGATGAAATATATGCAAGAGAGGAATATGGTCTTAAGAAAAAAGCTAAGATATACAAAATTCACATTGTAAGTAAAGGCCACACTGATACTATAGCTTATACCCTATAAACCCATATGAAAAGTTTAGCAGGCATTCGCACGTAGATAGATAATAATAGAGTACATAATGATATGGATCAACCCAATCTGAGGATATAGAATTAAGCAATAATAACAATGAATATTAGAGTCCAATTATGAGTAATAGGATAGATAAATAATTGATAATAAGTGGAATTTTGCATTTATAATACATTTGGTTTGCGAAGAAGGTCTCTTAGGATTCAGTGGTAGAATTGAATATATTTGAGGTGGTTGGGGGTAGAGTTATATCATAATGAGCTGTCCTGTAGTTTGGAGTAAGTATTGGCTTCAGGCCGGGTGGCCATTGGTTTTCTATTTCCTTGGGCAAATGAGCTAAAATCATAGTTTTACCTCCGGTTCTAACGGACGCAACAATGGAAATGACAATTAGATATCATAGAAGAAAAAAGTTTCAAAACAGGATAGTGGACTGTATTTTTGAGGTGTTATTTTGTCATTCACTCCCAAAACCCTCATCCCCCACCCCCTTCGTCACCCGGCTCTCCAGTTAGCTAGGGATGTTGGGGAGTTTCCTTCCTCTCAGGGAGGGCTGGAATTATTAAGCGGATCTTATCCATAGTGTCAATTTTCTGGAGCCTGGAATATAGTTTTCATTATGTTACTATTTAATGTTAGTCATAAAATATCATGGATTAAGCTTATATTAGTATAATACATGTAAGTGATTTATCATAAATAACTGTAGTGCATTTATATTATCATGAGGGAAGTTAAACGATAATGATTGAAGAAAAGACCTAATCAATCAATATCTAGCGTTTCTTAACTTTAAATCGTAATCTTAGGAAGAGAGAGTCAACAGGCAGATACTAACCTGAAAGGGGTAATCTGAGAAAACCCCTAACTACGTACCCGCTTCGAAGCCATGCAACAATCTACCAGCGTCTGATATAGTTGATATCAGATTGATACCTTTAGATAGAAGGAAGCACAGAGATAGCAATCTAACAGGTGTAAATCTATAGTATGAAAGTAAGAAGGAATGATCAAGTTTATATAGTTAATTGTAAGATGTTGTTACGTTACAAAAATGTAATAGTAATCTAACGATAATAGTCTACGTATGATTTACAGGAGTAATGAGGTATGTGAGTGATTTTACTACGTTAAGGGGGTGGTTACTGAACATTATCGACTTTACCCTGTTGCATTAATTGACGAGCCGATTCACGAAGTCTCCATTAATGGGGGCACTTTCTCAGGGAGCAAAGGCGGGGTCTCTACGTACTTCTTTGGTGTGTGGTTGGTGGAGAGAGAGGAGAGAGAGGCGCGTCACTCTTGAAGAATAATAATGCTAAGATATATTAAACGCTCAGGAGAGCACGATACATAAGAGTATACGTTCTAGGTGGGATGGATGGGATGGATTGTGCATATAATAAAAAAAAAACGTCGGATACAACAGAGGTGATCAACAGTGTTGCAGAACTATCGTCTCGTTGCAAGTTAAGTTGCCCATATAAGAAACTTCTCCAGGACTATAGCAACTCTCGGTTCGATTGTTTCAGATAGAGGTAACATCTTAAGAGTAAAAGAAAAAGAATTCAACACTCACCATGACTTCTTGATACAAAGAAACCTCAAACCTGCAAACCCTTTTTCTAAGAATAAAGAAGTTCTCATAATCATTCAGTTGAAATTCGCAAGGCGAACTCCGTAGATTTACGTCAATTTTGTACTAGATATATATACAAATTAAACAACATTTTTGAAAGCGGGACACAGAGAACTGCGAATTCAAACACTGTACTTCATCAAAAAATATTTACATAATCAGAAATAGACCGCGAATGAAAAACTACAGCATAAGGATTCCCTTCTTCCCTCGTGGGAAAGAAAATAAATTCTATCACTACTTAGCAATCTACATGTTTTAATCGTATTTACATAGTCAAAGAGAAATAATCTGCGAATCGAAAACACGGAATTTAAACAGTTCAGCACCCTGTTCTCGAAGTCAGAAACTGTCAATTTATTTACATAATACAAAATGTTTTACGAATGAAAAGACACAGAACGTTAAAGGAATTTTCATCCGTCACTCAGACTGTCTAGTAAAGACTGCCTCTAAAAACAGATACAAAACAGATACACACTGGTACCCCGAGAGAAAGCTCCTCCTTCAGGGCATCCTAAGTCTTGTTCATTGGAGGGGATCCCTTTTCCGGGGTGTGTCCCTGACTGCTTCAGGGCCAATTAGAAAACAGTTGGTTTCTCAAGAATACCCACTCTCCTTTTCTATCTTGTGGTTGCGACAAATCTGACTTTGACAGCCCGATTCGTTTTGATTCGGACCAAAACCACAAGTTCCCATTTTTCGGGTCCCTTCAAATGAATACATCGCCGAACCGACTTTAAAACAAACTTCAGTTTGTCTGTTTATGGTCTGTTCATTGTCTGTTCACAGACTCTGAACCGTTGGTTCCCGGGTCTGTCTCGTCTGTGGAACCGACAAAAAGGGACAGCATTTCCTTTCCCGACTGTTAAGAAAGATCGAATTCGCCATTTACTTGACAAGTCATTTACAAAAGAGGAGAGTTTCAACCGCATAGGGCCAAAAAATCCGTTAGAAACTGTTTCTTAGGAATGACATCTGCTAATGTTTGCCAAAACAGAATGACAACTAGATTCATAGTTAAGGTTTTCGTTGGTTTCCAAACGGATTTTCTGTGGGAACTATATAATTATCATACTACTATACTATACTATAGTTAAGTCAATAGACTAATTTCTAAAGACACACACAAGGTTCAATCCTTTCCAATTTGGTAAAAATTACAAGAAAAAAAATACCGCCTTAAATCTGAAAGCTAAAGCTAATAAGATCACTCTAAAGATTGTAAATTAGCACATTGCTTTCGATGGGCCATTTGTCTCTCTGTGTGTGTGTGTATGTTGCTGTGATGTGTGCTGTGTGGTCTATTGTTGGGCCGGTGTGGTTGGGGCGTGTTATAATAGATATACGAGTTAAGAAAACACGCAATGAAAGAAAATTATAAGAATGTAAGAATGTGTAATAATATAATAACGGAAAAACGACGCCCATTCATAGATTGGCTCACGCGAAGATCAAGCGTATTCCATATACTACATTGTGGCGGGACGATTTCGGGCGTTATCGCCTTGTGTTGGGCGCCATATAATTCAGTCCCCAGACAATTGAGTAAACGCTAATAAGCTCGGCTTTATTTTTTCACCCACCCCCTCTCACCTTGTATTCCCCTTCCTCCCGGGCCATCATTGCCTACTACGTACACCCGGCACCATCCTTCCTCCTACTCCCCCCACTACCTTCTTTCCAATCTACACTCCTTAGTTAGACTTGCTTTTTTGCTAAATGACCCATCAACTTGCTATTTTTTTGGTTGTTCTTAATAGCTCGCAAATTAGATGCGATTAGCATATATATATATATCCTAATAGTATATATATAATATATATTCCTATATATATCCATATATATATATATATATATATATTATATATATATATATATATATATATATATATATATATATATATATCACTACTATAAGATATTATATAGTAGTTATATATTCTTCACTATCTTTCTGCCTCTTCACTCCCCTTGTGGGTCTTTCAAACTCACGAAACTCAACTCGCTTTGTTATGGCAAGTGTTTTAGCCATTAGACCACGATGAGCTAAAAAGAAGCTCCAACTTTAGAATATTCTCTGCTCAGAAGAAAGGTAGGTCAGTGTACCTTTGACCTGAGCTCACCCGTCACAACTCGAGCCACTGTTTGATCTTGAACCCGATTGTGAGGGCGGGAAGGATCTGTCCAAAGGTGAACTGACTAACCTTTCTTCTGAGAAGAGAGTTTTCTTCTAAATTAGAGCCTCCCTTTAGCTCATCGTGGTCTAGTAGGTAAAGCACTGCATAACAAAGCTAGGGATCGGGTTCCAAATCCACAAGAGATTAATATATTCTGTTAGAGTTTAAGAAAAATTGGAATATTAAATGAGTTTAGAAGCAGTGAGGGTGCAAATTATAATTTTCTGTCCTAACGCTAAGACAGCTGAGTTTGAATCAAAAACTTGAAGGGGTCTAATGGAAGAGGAGTGGTGTACAATGAAGTGGAAGTAAAAAGAAAGTCAGGCGAAATTGCTCCACGGATAAGTTATTTGTTATAGGAAAGGGAAGACCCCTTATTGGCCGCTTTATTGGTTCGTTGATGTGTACCTAGCCCTACCTCCTGACGCACCTAAGCAGACCGTTGCTTTCATGCATTTATTAGGATTTTGTAGAAGGAGTCTCAGCCTGTTGCGTTTTTTACACTATATTTGGATGCATGGCATTTCACTTTGCTCCCCTAATGGCCATATACTTCCGATCCCTTTATATTAACTCAATAATAATTTCTTCTCAATTTTCCTTCCCTATTTTGCCTCTGTGGGTTCGCCTTTCTGGTCGTGACCGGAATCTGAGCAATCTTTTTGGGTTAGTAGCGCGGCTTATGATTCAAAGATTTAGTGAACGAAGCATGGAAGCTCATAAGCCTATATTTGCTCTATACAAAACACAAGAATTCCCAAATATGATTTTTTTTATTATATTTTTAGGTGAACTCTCTATATTAATGTTTCATTAGCCGCCACACTGTTGATTAGTTTCAGAACAACAATAGTGTACTTTTTTACGCAATGAATCATTTTTCTCGTTAAATAACATTAATGCTGACATGGCGTATATATTACCGTAACCCGTTTCCCATAGTAGCCGGCATGGAAGGTATTATAGTTGTAGGGTTCCTACTTCTAATGATTTGTATATAGCCTACCCTAGGGGCTAAGCTAGATTCAGGCTAGTTTAAGAGTTTTTAACCTTGTTTTAAGATAATAGTTTATCTCGGTGCTTTTTTTACCTGACTTATGTGGAAATATTAGTAAACTGGGATAGTTTCTGCCCGTAAAATAAAGGTAGCACCTAAGTTAGTAAAAGTTACATATATAATTAATTTAAAGGTTTGTAATGCCTTCTGTGGTTGAACCCTAAGTTGTGAGCTTTGAGAAGAAGAATATGTGAATAGCTATGTCTTGTTTGTTTTTGAATGCTAGAGAACTCGCTATTGTTTTTAAAGGTAAGGAGAGTTAGCAAGGCTTGAGTGATAAAATGGAGTGAATGAATATGAGTGACCTTTGGGGTATTTGCACGCTTTGTAGTGTAAGGAGTGAAGTAATGTTAGCCGAAAAAGTTAAGTCGGCGAAGTCGCAGACGAGGAAGAGTGTGGTACTTCAAGGGAGCGTGGTATGAAAGTAGGAGTTCTGGAGGCCTGTGATTCGCCTTACCGTGTCAAAAAGATGAGAGGACCGAGAAGAAGAGCTTGTACCGTAATGTTAGTTAATTTTAGAATCTTGGCTTTAGATGAATGTAGAGTTGTTTGTTTTAATTATTGTATATATAGATATAACAAGATTAGAAAATTTCTTCGAAAGTGCAGTCAGCCTGTGACCCTGGCACCATATTATACGCATGTTGGGACGACCTGTCTTCCAGATAAGAATTGATCCAGAAGTTGAGTTGGGTCCACATAGTAATATTGAGTTTTCTAAAGGGAAGGCTGAGGAATTGCTAATGTGATCGTGCATGTGGTTGCTTATGAATAGGGATGTATTTTAGATTAAGGAGATCAGAAGAAATTAAATTGGATTAGATGTGTTAGGAGGTTGATTCGGAGGAATATGAAAGCTAGGTGGAAGACCAGGTGGCATGATTTCTGGGATTTTTACCTAGGTTAGGTGTAGGTCAGGAATGGGGGAGTAGGGCTTAAGGTGTAAATGAAAGGTTAGGAAATTATGTTTTTTTTTTTCAGAATATGATAGGCTTTTTGGATTGGTGTAGAGCCGCCTTGAGGGGGGTTTCTGGGTAGGCGGCCAATGATCTTTTTTACAAGATAGACGGGTTCAACACTTGAATCGTCAAGGGTGTTGAAACTTTTCGGATATGAATCAGATTTTTGGGGAACCTCGAGTCTTCAAAAAACAGGGTAAAAGTAGGACCATGTGTATTTTTTATGCCCTAGATCATTGCATCATATCTGGGGTGTTGTGGGACCGGTTCCGCGGCTATGGTAACTTTAATAGGATGAGATAGATATTTATCCTCGGCGTGTGTTACAAACCAGGACTGCTATAATTACACGATTCAAAGGCAATACTCATTGTTAAAGAGCAAAGAATTGAAGTTCAAATATATATACCACTTGCTTTCTACAACATAATGGCTCATAATCCCCCTTAGAACAAAAAAGGTTAAAGCTGAGATTACGTTTATGTCTAACCAGGACAATCTAAACCTATTTGCCCCATAACTGAAAGCATGGATTTCTATGAGGATGTATGGTGACGTCCTTTCTGAATATGGAATATTGACCAGAGGCAATTTCCACTTGTTAATTCTATATCAATCGTAAAAGAAAGAAAGGTGGTGGGTGGTGTTGGCCGCTTTATGTTAACAAGCAATATTGGGGTCAATCCATGTTGGCTAGGAGTGACAGTGTGACGATTAAGGCCTAATCAATGACTGTTGACCCACATGGTGAGTTTAGGCTTATACTTCCTTATGATTCCACATAAATCATACACAGAAATGAACATTGGGTGGTGAGGTCAGATTTCCTCTTGGCCTTCGGTCAGTAGTCACAGATTAGTACGATGGACACCTAATGGGTGAAAATAACCACTCGAGACAGCATACCGGGAGTAATAAAGGAGAACCGGTAAAGGGCGTTAATGCCAAAGGGTGATAATTCCTAATTTTCGCTGGCAATTCAACTGAGGGAATATCTACCTTGCTAGATTATGGAGACGGGAGCGCTGGAGCCATTTGAAGTAGTTTTTTCGTGTATTTATGAATTAGTATACTAGACAACCTTTTTTGAGCCAGAGGTTGGGTCCATGAAACTAGCAATACAAGAAACACGGGGAATGCACAGTTGGCTTATGGACAATTAAAATTAAACTAACGATCGAATGGTAGAGAGTGGTGAGTGAGCGTTAAAGTTGAGGAGAGAATTAGGAAAGTTAGTAGAGACCTTAATATAAGGAGAGTAAAGCCAGTACTAACATGAATGTGATATCTGGTCCGCAAATTGGGCAAATTAAATAAGCTTGGGAGAAAAGATCTTACGATTTCCGAGAATAGGCGGAATTTTAGCCCTCAATTTCCCGAGACATCGGCTGATGAAGTATATTGGGGGAATTGATTGGGAATAACAAGTTTTAAAGACCAAAACTGTTTTATGATGTGGTAACATTTTTTAGGCAAATTTTGATGAATTATTCAGTCAGTATGTTTAAAAGATAAACCCATTAGGGGTGGCGAAGAAAAACCTGTTTGGTGAATATAGAGATAGAGAGAAAAATACGATGAAAGGCATAGATGTTTTAAAATGTTCATTTTGTAGTAATAGGGAGGACACGAATTTAAAAACGGTTTATAGGGCAGTAAAAAATTGCAATTGAACATAAAAGCAATCAATAAGAAAGACAAAGAGAGAGGCACAAATGACTAATTTAAGGCTAGGATAGTAATTTTAAGGGTGATCGCGTGAAGAAGTTTTATAGGCTTTTATAGAATTGGTAACAATTAAGAATAAGTACATTTGGGCTCAATGAAAATTTATGAAAAGTGTATAAGTTCAGATAAGGAGTGGTGAGACGCGTTAACGATGTTTTAATAAGCTTATTTTGGGGGCATCAACGTTTACGGTGAGAGAATAATTAGATTATAAAGTTTGGGGAGAGACTAGATAGTGGACTGGTATGCCATGTAGGAGAAATGGAACAAACCGAAATTTGAGAATTTGAGGTAAAAGAAATTAATCTTTGCCCTGGACTCATATATGAAGGGGGCATCAAGGGAGTTAAGGCGAGTGGCAGGTCTGGATGGGTGGATAATAATAGGTAGAATTCTGAAAGAGGGTAGTACCAGCATAAATGAGAAAATGGCGACCGTTCATTTTGTGATTTTTATAGGCCCGATCTATAACATATTGGGCGAGTTTACAGACACCTGTAACACAGGCATAATTTGTGCCTATTTAATAGAAAGGAAGATTTGGAAATATTTACATGCTTAGATTAGAACAAGTCTCTGAGGTTATAAATTAGTTGGGTGTGAAAAGTTTACTAAAATGGTTATATGTGTGAATAGCTCTTGGTAAAAGCTAACAAGGGATTGTTGGCATGACTCCAAGCATGGTTTTAGAAAGGGTGGGTTATGTCAGAACAACCTTTGTAAGAATTTATGGGTATTTTAGGTTTGGGCTGGACGTCCGATGTGAGCCAAGGGAGAGATCGCAGGTTGGTTATAGGATATTTAGACTTTAATCAAGAGAGCTTTTGATACAGGGGGTATTGGCCCGGCGATGGGCACGATGATTGGAGACGATATGATTGAGAAAAGTTATTCGCAATTGTTTGTAGGTGGAGGGGGTGGACAATGGTTTGAATTAAAATGTAGTTGAAAAAGAGAAAGGAGGATGTAGTGTGCTCCAACAACCCTTAAATGGTCAATTAAGTCATAGCATGGAGAAGAGTTATGAAGAGTGGATGTCCCACCAGGGTGGTCAGATGTGCTTTGGGTTGGGAGTCACTTGGACCGTTAGGTTCGGGTTCAAATCAGGGTTCAGGCCTCGGCGGTGTGGTTGCATGGATTGACTGAGACCAGTCGGTTTGAGGAGCTTTATAATTCGTATAAGTTTCTAAGTTTGCATGATATCCTAAGCTGGCTACCTCAGTAAAGCAAGGAAATTGTCGGTGCCGACTGGATATAAAAAAGGGATTTCAAGGAAATCGATCTTGAATAAACTTCTTGGTGGCCGCCAGATAAGGGTGGTTAAATGAAGATTATTATCTAGTTTTTGCATAAGTGTGAAGGGTTTTTAACCTTATTTATAATTCAAAATAAAAGTTTAATGCACTTTATGGGGATTAGCTTCAGTCTGTGGACCAAGAAAAAGAATTTAGGCGTGATTATAAGCCGTATTTGAAAAGAAATAAATCAGTGTTTGGAAGCTATAAAAAAAGCTAATAAGATGCTAGGTATAATAAACCGCAATGTCGTTTACAAGAGCGAAAGGAAGTTATAAGTAATCTGTATAAATAGGCTTAATGTTAGGCCAGTATTTTTCCTTATTGACAGAAGTTAGTATTGCACAAGTATTTTGGACCCGGACTATAGTTGGGGAAGGAAAGATCCAGGCTAATCGTCGTTAGAGAGACCTGTGCAATGGGGGCGTTAAGAGGTATATGCTAGGAGGATGTATTTCTGGGTTAGAGGGTAAGCCAGGCGTATGAGAGAGAGCTGGAAGGGAAGGGTTAGAGACAATATGTTTTCTGTAGAAAGGGCGATTTCTCAGAGGGGCATGATACAAGTCTACAAAAAATATTTATCAATGGCTTATGATAATACAGAGACAATAAAATTCGCTATTTGTATATTAATAGACCGGCACAGGATGGGAGAGCGGAAGAGGTGGCCACAGATGAAGAAAATTAAGAAGATCATAGTTTGCATGCCTATCTTGAGGGACAGATGTAGGATGCACCTTTTGCTGGGGGTGGGAGTGTCCTCAGGGGGCCGCGTTTCAATAGTTGAGGTCAGGGTGGGATAGCAGTAGCGATGGAGATTGGAAAAGAGTCCGCTCCGGCCAGGCGGAGAAGTAGAGCCTATAACGAAGTTTTCGGAAGCTGACACTAAATCTTCCTTAACGGCGTGCCGTATACACATAACAAAGGGAGAGCTTCCGTCCCATGTTCTGGTGTTGGTGTGCTTGAGAGAGCCTTAAGCTGACGGTGGAACCTCTCACAAATCCAGTTCGAGATAGGATGGAAGCTGGTAGTATGGATCTTCTCAGAACCAAGCAAGCGCATCAACAAATCTTTCCAGAGGAAGGATTCGAAAACGCGGCCTTGATCCGTCGTGACCGAGAGAGGAATGCAAAACCGAGAGATCCAATGGGACAAAAGCTTTAGCGATAAGATTCGGCGGCACAGCACAGAGAGGAAGATAGCTCCTATCCACGGGTTAGTGACCATCATTACAGTGAGGATTATCGCTTAACCATGAGAAGGTGAAGAGGTCAACATGCGAATGAGGATCCTCACCGTTGACCAGGAGGCAGAAGTTCCTAAGGGGAGCTTTAGTATGTCTATTGCAACTTTAGAGCGCTGACATAATAGCCCATACAGGCGCGGACCCAATTCGCTACGTCGGCGTTAACTTAGGCCACAAAACGAGCCGTTACCAGTTTGCTTGAAGCCTCGACGTTGCCAGGTGGAAAGCGAATTGGAGATTGGCAGAAGCTGCCTTTCGAAAAGCAATTGGACGTAAGGACGAGGATGGCCTGTTGAATGTGTCGCACAAAGCCTCTTCTTCATCCCGAAGATTGGAGCACTGCCGCTGTAGAGACTCCTGTGTGAAAATCGATATTGTCTTGTTCCTCCGGCACGTGCCATGGTGCGTAATCACGTTGCAGGAATGGGAAAATTCGAGATGACAGAGCTTCACGGGGATTCCTTCGTGGCGTGAAGCATATCAAGGTTATTGCCTTAATGGTGGTCAGGATATGGAACTCCGTCCTTCAAAAAGTACCTAGAATGGGCGAACAGCAAGATAACATGGCGAGCAACTCACGACCGAAAGCACTATAACCTTGTTTTTCAGCGGTTGGGGCTGCAACGAAAAGAAGGAATGGGCACCATTCACATCATTTTGTAACTGCTGAAGACACGTGCACCAACACGAATCGGATGCAATCACTTGCCACTCCTGCTGGTGCAAAATGTGCGGTGGACTAGAGAGGGCTGGGTGAGGCCTCTTTGGAAGCCTCAGCAGACTCTGTCTGCCGAGACCAGTTGACTTTAGTGGTGCTGCCTCCGTTGTTTAGGACGAGTGAGTGCTGTAAGCGGGCCTAAGAGGGCTGCCCTGATTTCAGGAATCTGTGATAATAGTTGATCATTCCCAGATATTGACGAAGTTGCTTTGATTTTGGGGAAGAGGAAAGGCGCGGATAGCGGTGACACGGTCTACAGAGGGTCAAAATACCTCAGCCGAGACTGTGTGAACCCAGGAAAGTAAGAGAAGACGCACCGAATACGCACATTGGTAGGATTGAACGAATACCGCATCGTCAACCTCCCAACAGCTGCAGTAGGTGTTCGCATGTTCTTTCAGGAGAGGAGGAAGAGAAAAGATCATCTAAATAGCCCGGCAACGAAGACCACGGAGGATAGAATCAATGAATCTCTGGATAGGATTGGGCTGCATTTTTCAGCCCGAATGGCATTCTTCGTGTACTCAAGAGGCCAACCGGAGTGAATTCACAAGCTGTCTTGGAAGTCCTCTGGGCTACCAGTACTGGTGTAGCTCAATTAATCCAAGAAAAAAATGATGTTGCAGCCAGGTGGTAGGTGAAAGACTGGATATGTGGCAAGGGTACCGATCGCGGAGTCGTGGTCGAATTCAACGCCCTAAAGTCCCTCACAGGGTCCCATACCCGTAGTTCCTTTATGGAACCATGTGTAGCGGTGAGACCACAACTCTTGGAGGGCGCACAATGCAAGTTGTAACACGTTTTGATCAACTCACCATGGCGCTGAAGCTTATCAGGCGGAGGCGGCGGCTGAGCAAGGTGGGTGGGTCCAGTAGTATCAATATGAAGTTTTCAACAGAATGGCTTAGAGGGGTTCGGAAAGAGCAGGTGCAATAAAGAAAGGAATCCTCTCTTCTGCAGGGGAAGAAGGGGAGAGACTACGAAAAAGTTTGGAGGAGCTAGCAGAACCTTTTTAGAGCAGAGCGATAATAGATCGGGAGTAATAAGAGAAGTAGCGCCTCCGCAAGTGGCGGTTACGAAATCGACCATAAGAAAATTAAAGGGGACAAAAACCACACCAGGATGGGCTGTGTCACCTCAGCAACGAGAAAAACCCATGGGAACTTGCGGCGGAGAAAAAGATACGTGCATAAACGCTCTCTCATATCGGATGGAAGAGCCATTAGCAGCGAAAAGTTGACAACCAGAAAGGGGTAGAGCGGAATCTTGAGAAGGATCTCTGGGTACCAAAGAAAGCGAAGCGCCAGAATCGATCAGAAAGGAAAGCTTAGTGGAGTGATCATAGATACGAAGAACATCCTGCGCAGTAGGGGGGAAGAAGAGAAGGAGCCAGCATCTCCCGTCGCCCCTACGACGGGCCTGGTGTTGAGTTTTCCTGGTGGAGAGGACAGGGAAGATCGCATTTCTTGGCATCTATGCCGAAAGTATGGTGGTAATAACAGTACCCATGAGGATACTGACGCTGGCGGGAGGAAGAAGCCGAGGGGGAACGAGGACCGCGAGAAGGACGAAAGTTGGAAGGAGTGGGATTACGAGAGCGAAAGGTGTTATTATTACTGGCCGTAGTGAGGGAGAGAAGTGCAGATTTTATTTCGGCCATGCCCGATTCTAAAACCGACATCCGGGCATCGAAAGATGCTAGAGAAGCTTGTACTAAATAACCTGAGGGTACGAAGATGGGTGGAATAAGGAGGTTGAGCTGGAAAGGTGGTAGAAGGCGGTTGAGGGAGGAGGGGAATGTGTTGGGCGTGAGGTGCAGCTGTTTGCGGGGGAGCAAGAGCTGTAGCAGTGGCAGGTGTCTGAGAGACGGCGAAAACGTTGGAAGTAGAGGTTATAGGTGGCGCAACGACCCCTGTCGCTATGGCGGCAATACTCAGGGAGAAGTTGCCGGATTCAAAGCTGCTTGGACGCTGTGGAGCTCGTCAGGCATCTTCTGGAGGAAAGTGTGCGAATATTTTGCACTCTCGTGGAAGAAGGTGTACACCAACAAACCGCTTCTCGTCATCAATCTGTTGGTTTTTGATCTCCCAAGGCGACGCCTCTAAGCAGCGTCTCTACCCGTTCCTCTCTGGTGGGGGCCAAGCGGTCGGTGAGAGCAGCGTCCGGGGTGGTAGAGGCCCTAGTTTCCGCTAAACCGTCCCTGATTTTGGCCAGACAAGACTCTAGGCCCGCATTTACCACTCTAGCATATCTCTCCTTCTCGTCTTCTATGGACAGGAGCACTGACTCGGCGAGTTCGAACCAAAGGTCAGGATCGTTAACAAAGAAAGGTTGAAGATGTATAGATCGCGATGACATGGTGGAAGGCGAGAAATAGGTTGAGCGAGTGAGAGAAAGAGGGAAGGAAGATGGGGAGCAAGCGGGGGCGCTAATAGCGGATCGCGGGTGGAAAAAGCAAAGAAATTACAACCTTAGGAGCTAGACCAAGAATGAAATGAGGTTGCCTGCGAATAAATTTAAAAATATTTTTTTTTTTTTTTTTTTTTTTTTTAATACTTATATGAGTGAGTGTACAAGGGTTTCCTCCGAACACAAGAGTGTGGCTATACCGTTTTAGGAATCCCACGACAAGGGGCGATAAATAATAATAATATAGAATAGCATATAATATAATAATAATTAATATAATAATAATAATAATTAATATATAAAATAATAATAATAATATAATAATAATAATAATAATAATAATAATAAAAATAATAAATTAAATATAATAATAGTAATAATATAATATAATAATAATAATAATAATAATAATTAATAATAATATAATAATAATAATAATAATAATAATTAATATAAAAACATAAATAATAATAAAATATATAATAATAATAGTTGGGATAATAATAATAGTGATCTGTATGGAATACATAACTTTGCCAAGGTAGAGGTCCAACTGTTGGGGGTTTTGGGTGCCGGAACAGGCTGGGGTGGCTGCTGCTGCTGGCGCTATCTTTTGAGGGCTGTTACTGGGAAAGGGCTTGAAGTGGATTTGATGCAGGAGAGGCGCTTGGGTGGGCTGCTGCCCGGCTTGCGACTTGTGGGTGTGTTATAGAAAGAGAGAGAGAGAGAGAAACGCAAACACAACAAGTGGGTAAATCTACCCGTTTAAAGAACAAGTGATATATATAAATATATATTTTTTTTATTGCGTATGTTAGCGACAGGTTAGAGCTGTAGGAGATTCCTGGTCTTGTTGTGGGTGGTCAGGCTCTCGTCCGTGGAGACATCTTACTCTTCTGGGATCACCATTAAAGCTGGCCACTGAGGTTAGGTTATTGTGCGCTTCTTTGGAAAGACGTAAAGATTGCTGTGTATTCCTCTTTATTATTTCCTTAATCTTAGTTCACCAATACATAATGGTTTGGATCCCTGTCTAGAAAACAAAAGGACACAAAGAATTAGAAACAGGGTAACCTTAGTTATTACTATTATACAATGAAATCATATACTGCAGGAAGAATCCTACCGAATATGAAACTTATGCAGAGTAGCAGTAAAGATTATCATACGCAACACTAGCACACAAACACTAACACACACCA